>JASSKH010000009.1:7062057-7117117 GCA_031763025.1 Macrocystis pyrifera | reverse complement strand
TATATATTACAGTATGTACCTGGTACGCACGGTAACTTAATCCCCTTTTCCCCCGTTTACGTTATGCCCCCCCCCCCGTCCCCCGTCCCCTCCCTCCGACGTTCGTGGACCAGAGCAAGCCAGCAGCGCGTTCGAAGGGAAAAAAAAGCGGCCGCAAAAACCACGGTCGAAAAAGGCGAAAAAAAGTAACCAGGGTAGGATATAGGCTAAAGGGTAAGGCAGGGTAGGGTAGGGTACGGGTAGGGTACGGTTGGATTGGGTAGGGTTAAGGTTTGGCTCGGGTAGGATTGGGTAGGGCATGACTAGTTTGGGTATGGCGGGATTGGGTAGGATACCAGGCAGGGTACCGGGTAGGGTATAGGGTAAAAGGTAAGGAAAGGGAAGGGTAGAGTAGGAGGGGCCAACGGTACGTGGGCGTATCTGGGCTGTGAGCACGCTCATTGACTTGAGTTCCAGGACACTTTTCTCCGTGAGAGAGAGGGGGAGGGAAAACGAGCGCTGCTTGCGTGGGTTGGGCTGCCGCAGTAAGAGAGGTCGCGAGAGAAGCCCCACGAAAGCCGGAAGCTGCTATTGAGAGCGCCGAGGGCACGGAGGATCCTAGCCTCATCTTCTGCTCCCGCATGTGGAACGCCGGGGGGGAGGGGGGTGAGGGTGGAGGGAGCCGGTTCTTAGATTGGCGCAAAACAGATTTTGGTGCTTGCGTTATCGCAAGAACAGGTTCGGCCCTCGAGTTGGCTCAAAACTAAACCGGTTCTTGATGTGAGTGGACCAATAAATAACACAGCAGTCGGTCCTTGAGTTGGCACGATACTTTTTTTTTCTTTTTTCTTGTACGAGTAGCTCTGGCACGCGGGATGCAGTGCTCTCCCGACGAGGGGCGGTGCGCGGCGGTGCGCGGTGGCGCGCGGCGGTGCCCTGCTGGCGGTGTCTGCCAAAGCCAAAACGTCCGACCGCATGCACTCGCACTCGCACTGCTGCTGTGCTATCACAGCAGTCGCGGTGGCGAACGGTGGTCTCGGCTACACGGCTGGCGCCAAATTTGAATTAGCGTGCATTGTTAGGGGTGCGTAGCAGGCGTTTCGTGTGCGTAGGAGGCGGGGGGGGGGGGGGGGGGGGGGGGGGGGGGGGGTTCCATGGTGTCTTGGAACATGAGACGGCGGTACCATTTTTGTGCACTTTATATCAGACACACGCCCGTCTCTTTTGGTTTTTTTTTGTCCCCTCGTCTATCCCACCACGCCCTATCCTACCCTACCTTACCCTACCGCTGGTGGCGCCGGGAAAAGACGAGCACACGATAACCATTGGTGGCGCTTTGTCTAGCAGTTGGGTTTCTATGAGCACGTGCTCTGATGTGGTGCGGGGCTTTGCTTTTGAGCGAACGGGGGATAGAGGGGGGGGAGGGGGTCGAGGACCATCTGCAAGCAGCGAGTGTCAGCAATGACGACACAGGCAGTAAGCAACCAGCTCATCTGCTGGCAGGCGATGATAAATTGCACCGGTACGACTGCAAGATAAGTACTAGACTGCTCTAAAACCTGCTGTAACTCTCCCATTCTTGTTGTTTCGCTGTATGTTTGCTTGCGACACGAACATCTTTTCACGTGTGAGGTCGCGCCTCGTAGACGTCCTGAATGCTTTCCCGGGATAGGTGGTTTCTCAGCCGTCAGCTACTAATATACCTACCTTTCGCCTCCGCCCCGACCCTCGCCTCCCCCCCCCCCCCCGCCCCACCGCCGCCAGTTACATAGTAAACCCACATTGCTGTCTCTGGAAGTGGCCACCCCAGAAAATATATATATAGATTAATTGACGCTGTCATCCATATGCAACAAAACCCGCCTCACAAGCGGTTCTTAGTAGGATGCAGCTCACCCTTCATGCGACTCGCTCAACACATCACGGCGCTTCTAGTCGCGCTTGGTGCAAGCCGAATGTCTACCTGGTCGGTGAAAACCCGACGTGCTCTCCGTCCCGGCATTGCATTGTGGGCATGCGAGGGTCTATGGTCATACGACTACGGCCATGCATGACAAAATGAGTACCCCCCTCCCGGGGCGGGCTCACGAAGGTGTCCGTTTCGTGATACACGCCCTCGCTCCGCAAGCGTGCGCACTGCTATACGTAGGCACCAGTCAAGTACGTAAGGCGTCTCGCATTTCTCGCTCGTCCTGGCACCGCCGTCTCCAGAGGCCTCTCCTCAGTCCTCGTCAGGCCGTTCTACTGTAGGTTTCGTAGCGTGCATACGAGGCTTCAAGCCTCGTCAGAGAATTTTCAGGTCTTTAGGGGACTTTCAGGCGTCTCGAGGGCAGTTCGTGTCTATTCCCAACATTTCTACCTCCGGCAGGTATCTTCCATCAGGAAGGTTCAGGTCTCCCGGAAATTTCAGGGTCTGATTCTTCAGGCGGCTTCCTTAGGAATTTCAGTCCAGAATCTCTCCAGGGCTCCTCAATCATCGTCAGGCCTTTCCAGGTATCATGTCGCGCGAGGTCTCTTCGGCTCCGCTTCAATGCTATCAACGATTTTCAGGTCTGTTCAGGAAATCTCAGGTCTTTTCAGACGTTTCAGGTCACGTCGGGAATTTCCAGGTCCCTTCAGCGCATCTCTACAGGGCTCTTCAAGACTTTCCAGGTATCGCGAGGTCTCTTCATGAGTTTTCACGTCTCGTTCAATTTCTTCGGGGACGACCTTGAGTTTTTCTTCAAGGAAAACTTTTCAGGTCTCTTCCACGGGTTTGCTGGCCTCTTGGGGTGTGACTTTCAGGCATCTCCAGGGGGTTCAAAGCCTCCCCTCGGAATTTTTTCAGGTCATAGGTGCCTTCGTAGACCTCTTCAGCGTCTTTATCGGGGCCCTTCGGGAAGTAAACAGGTAGCAGCTCCGAGCGCGTGTTTTCGTTTCACCTTCCATGCCCGCAGGTGGCCGGGAGCAGCCAGCCACGTCTGCCTGGTCGGTGAAAACCCGACGTGCTCCGTCCCGGCATTTGTAGGCATGCGATGGTCTATGGTCGTACGACGACGGCCATGCATGATATCAAGTACACCCCCCCCCCCCCCCCCCCCCCCCCCCCCCCCGCCACCGCCACAAACGTGGGCATACAGAAATCGTTGTGGAGACTGGAGACGTTGAACGATGCAGCAAGACAGCACAAGGTGCCGACGACCTCTCGATTCGGCACACGCCCAATGCTCGGCTACATTGGCTGTCCAACATCTCCACAAAGTTATTTTTACGACAACATTGTGCAGGGGGGGGGGGGGAGGGGGGCGGCGGGGGTACCGGCCACCAGTGCCGCCGCTTCTGCTGCAGCTACGGCATCGTACACAGTAACAGAAACCCAGGTTGATACACGACCACACCAAAGAAGCGCAGGCTATCAAGTCAAGCGTCTAGGGCGAACTGAACCATCTGGGGTAGTACGAGGAGTAGAGCACGCCTTTCATCATGCTGCGGGCGTGTCGTTCAAGTCTTTGCAGCGGGAGTTCCGGTACAACATGTCCAGCAGAACCAGGTTACCACTCGTGGCCGATGATGCTGCAAAAGCCACTTTTTTTCGTCCGTTTTCCCCTCGCGAGTCCCAAAGGGGTTCAAGTTCAAAGGTTGAAATACTGTTCAGCCCGATGTCTACCCCCCCCCCCCCCCCCCCCCCACCCTCTCCAGAGCACTGCACGCGAACGCCTTCCACGTAAAATTGAAAGGCACTTGGCCCATATGCGGACGAGCCCTCCAGTTCAGTCCACCACCCCTGCAACACCTCAACTACAGGCTATATTCACTCCACGCCAACAGCCCCAGCGATGCTCCGCCGCCGCCGCCGCTGTTGATCTCTCGCGCCGCCTTCAGGCCCCGATGGCAACGAAAACGCCTCCCTCCTTCTCCTGCCCCTGCTACGGTTTAGTCTTCTGCCCGCCCCCCCACCCTCACCCCCCCTCCTACGCCCCCCACCCCACCCCTCGCCGCCTCCACCCCCACGTCCAACTCCCTGGCTGCCTCGGTTGCCGCCAAGGTGGCCACTCTCCTAGCGTTATCTTCGTCCGTTCCCGCCAGGCGCGCTCCAGGCCCTCCCCGCTCCGCGCCGAGATGCCGGGCCTCTCCGAGGGTGGCGCCGAGAGCGGCCCTGAGCATGTCGCGGCGGTAGCTATCGAGCTGTTGGCGGTGGGTGGGGGGGGGGTGGGAGACGGGGTGGCGGTGTGAGGGGACAATCTCGTCCCGGATAGGCGAGGAGTCCGTGTGGTGTGTCCCCACTGCTGCTGGTGTGAGGTCTCGCGGCAGTCGTTCCTTTATCTGAGGAGGGACCAAATGGAGGGAGGGGGGGCAGGGAGGGAGGGAGGGAGGGAGGGAGGGTGGGTGGGTGGGGGGGGGGGGGGGGGGGGGGGGGGTGAGGAGAGGAGGGGGGGGCGTTACTCGCGGTGCTTGGGCTTGTCGATGCGCAATACGCAAGCTTGTTGCAGGTATATACTCGCCTCCTGTTGACCCCGTCTTCTGGGGACAACCCCGTCTTGGGGACAACTTTCTTGGAGTTCGAAGTTGGGTCATGTTTGCCGGGGTATTTCGCCAAGCGCCGTCCGTGAGCGGCTTGCTGGGGGGGAGGCGACTCTCTCGGGGAGTGTCTGTCGGGCGAGTCGTGATGGTGCGCCACATGAGTATGAAAGCAGCGATTGGGGTATTTTGATGTAGTAGTGGCGTGTCACGCTATTACGGGGGTCCATAGTTAACAGGACCAAATATTGCTAGTAAAAATACCTAAATATATAGGTTTTTTATGTATACCATAGGTCCTATTAACTATGGACCCCCGTAAATACCAGGGATCGCATAATGCAACACGACATCAAGTTTACACCAGGTACCAATACGTATATATATATATATATGAAACCAGCGTCCACGTGGTTGTGATATGACGATAGGGTAGCACACACTACGATGCCAGCGATGACGTGATACGATACGATACCATCTGACGATACGGACGGGAACTGATACATATGTCATCTGATGTTAGCTTATAACTTATCTGCAGAATTTTCGCAGTCTGGTGTAAAGTGTGACACGACGCCAACCGATGCAATACGATGCGGAAACCAGCGAACCCGCGATACGCAACCCTCACGTGGAACGATACCACGCAGGCACGACCCCGACGCCGCACGGTATACTCGGCATCGCGAAACGCGCACGGTACGGCATCACACAAGCTGGTCACAGTTCGCGCGACACGATGCCCCGTTTACACCAAGCGACACACCCACGTGATGCGATGCGATTTTGAGAGACGACACCCGTCAACCACGACACCATGTGATACACACCAACAGGACGAAAACAAGAGCAAACAAAAAAACGCCCACCTTCCCCAGCACCTCGGCGACGCTACAGCCCTGCCTCAGGACCACCATGAAGTCGTTCGGAGACAGACCCGGGCCCCCCGCACCACCACCGGAACTAACACCAACGCCAATACTGGCGTCGCTGCCGCGCTCGTTCCTTCCTCGCACCACCGGAACGCTGTCTGGCCACCAAGGCTCCGACGACCCTAGACCCTCGCCCGACCGGCCAACAGCCAGATCCCGCCCCCCTTGCTCTTGAACCTTCCATACATCGACGTTGTTAGAGATGGGGAGGGGGCGAAGGTACGGACAGATGGGGGGATGGGGGGGGGGGGGGGGGGGGGGTAGGGGGCGTACTCATTTGTTGCTTGCCATGGTCATTTGACCATTGACCACGCATCCCTTTCGAGACGGAGTGGGGGGGGGGGGGGGGGGTACTCTTATCAAGCATGGCCGTAGCCGTATGACCGTGGACCCTCGCATCCCTACAATGCCGGGACGGAGCGCCTCGGGTTTTCACCGACCAGGTAGACATTGCTTGCGCCAAGCTTTGCGAAGCGAAAGGTGAGGTGTAGGGTGAGTCGCATGAAGGGTGAGCTGCATCCTACTAAGAACATGTCAACCATGGGCGTAATCGTGTGGCCATTGACCTTCGCATCCCTATATACAATGCCGGGACGGAATACGTCGGGTATTGACTGACCAGGTAGGTGGGGGGGGGGGGGAGGGGGGGGGGGGGGGGGGGGGGGGGGGGGGTACTCATGCCATGCATGGCCATAGCCGTGCTGCCCTAGACCCTCGCATCTCGACAACCCCGGGACAGAGCATGTGGGGGGGGATGGTGCACGCAGGTCACGCGTCGCCATGGACGTACGACCAGAGACTCTCGCATGTCGGGATGGAGCACGCCCGGTTTTCGCTGCGCAGGCAGGCATTGCTTGAATCAAGCGCGAAGGCACCGTGAGGGGTATTCGGCGAGTCGCATGAAGGTCGAGCTGCATCCTGCTAAGAACCGCTTGTGACGCGGACTTGCACATGGACGAAATCTTCAATGAGACAATCTATTTTCCGGTGTGCCCACTTCCAGAGACAGCAATGGGGGTACTATGTAACTGCCTCGTGGGTTCCTCACCATATACACGCTACCAGGTACGTGATACCAGCACTCCCCTTGTGCGGAGGAAAGGTTTTTTACCCCGCACAAAAGATCTAACTCCATCGACAGCTGTGACCGACCGCCGAAAAAACAAACAAACAAACGGAACCCCGTTGTTGTCTAGCTCACGCAGTGAGCGGCATGTTTTACAGTGTCGTTGCAAATCGATGCCAACTCAACCTGGGGAGGTAGGAGGGAGGGGGGGGGGGGGTCGGGTTGGGGGGGGGGGGGGGGGGGGGGGGGGGGGGGAGGCAGAGGGTGGTGGCCGAAGGCGAACGGGGTAAATAGGAAAAGGATGTTTTCGAATGCGGGCGAGGGATTATCTTCACGGCTCGCCCGTCCCGCAAGAAAAAGGGGGATTTCTTCCCCTGCTGCTGCTGCTTCTGCTGCTTCTCTCCCTTCCCTACTGCTATTGCTTCTCCTACTCCTGATATTGCTCTTTCAGCTGCTGCTGCTGCTGCTGCTGCTTGTCCTACTAGCTGCTATTGCTGGGGCTGGCTCCGAACCGCCGCCGGCGCCGTCGCCGCTTCCGCCTCAAACAAAAACCCCAAGCAAGTCGGTCGGCATGCAGAGGGGAGAGGAGCGGCGCCTCGTTCACACCTCTCTCTCTTTCGGAAGCATCCATCCACCCGCCCGCCCGCCCCTCCCCCCCGTGCTTCGTCCCGGCAAGGTAGGGATGCGAGCGTCTATGCTCATACGACTACGGCCATGCATGACAATGAGTACACCCCCCCCCCCCCCCCCCCCCCCCTCCCCCCCCCCATCTACCCAACCCACCCACCTACCCCCTCACTCCGCCCCCCCACCCACCCACCCACTCACCGCCCCCCCCCGCCACCCCTATCCACTTGATCCCCTCGACCAACTCACTTGATGCAGAAGCGCCGTCGGTCTGGGTCCAGCGTCCCGTCCTCTCTGACGTGGTACCTCATCATCACCTGTTGGGTCATCGCCCACACAACAACGGGGGTAGAGGGGGGCGGGCGCCGGAGGAAGCAGCAATCGGCAGCGTAAAAGAGGCTTAGAAAACCACTACAGGTGTCGGCCGTTTAGAGAGGATCAACCAAGCACCGGCAGCCTACCATGGCTAGCTACGTGCCAGGCAAAAGTATCAGCTGTCGCGGACTACGTATCTCTTAAGTAAAGAAAACGCCCGGTCTTCTCGAGTAGAATGCTTGTGCTTGTATCGTGCGCTACCGCTACTGCTGCTGCTGCGGCAAACTGCTGCTGCTGACAACGCGATGGCATAGGTGACCTCTACTGTGCTGAATTACTACCGATGTGCTTCGTAGACGTCTCTTCCCGTTTCATGGCCGAACGGATGCGTGCCTCGGGTCCAAACACCGCGCATTCCCCATCGCGGGAAAGAACAGAACAAACAGAACAAACAGAACAAAAAAAAAAAAAAAAACGAACGAACGAACGAACGAACGAACGAACGAACGGGGGGAGGGGGTGTACTCGATAGGAGAGATGTACTCGATCTCATGCATGGCCGTAGTCGTATGACCATAGACCCTCGCATCCCTACAATGCCGGGACGGAGCATGTCGGGTTTTCACCGACCAGGCAGACATTGCTTGCACCAAACGGGGGGGGGGGGGGATGCAATAAGAAACAACAACCAAAACAAGAGAAACATTTAAAAAAAAGCAGAAAAACGAACAAAACAACATAATTGCTACTGTAAATCAGAAAAAACAGAAAAAGATTAAGACTTCAAAAATAAACATAATATATGTTTCTCGTGCGAAAAGCGCTGTACGAACAGTACACACCGACGTAACCAGCAAGCATGCGGTCGGTATCAGAACACCACACTACAAGACAGCAGCACACGAGGGTCAGCGTCTCCTTTCTCAGGATATATGGGTGCGCATCTCACTGGCCAGCAACCAAGTAGGTTGCACCGCGCGTTCGGCTTCTACGATTCAGCAAACTCGACAACACCGTAAAAAATCAACCATGTACACCAACATCACGTCCCGGCGCCAACTCACGTGGCGAAAGTCGATCCCCCTGAAGAAATGGCGAAGGTCGGACACATGCCCTGCGTAATCATCGTGGTTGTAGCACCCGTATACCCAGGCCGTCAGGGGATCGCACTCTTCAAAACCATCCCCCTGCCCCTCCCCGTCCACCCCTCCTCCCCCCCCTCCCGCGGCCGAGGGCGATCGAGGCCGCTTTCGGTCGACACGCTTCCCCCGCCTCCCCCACACCCCGCCCCCGCGCCCACGCCGCCCGGCTGCTCCTGGAACTCCTGCCAGTTTGCGCCTCCGGCTAGCGTCAGCTGTCGAGCGGGGATGGGGATCGACTCGGCGGCGGCCAGCATTTCGTCCCGGTCTTCCATTCTCACCATCTTTTTCTTGGCGTCTCTCTCGATACGGTCGATCTCGCCGTTCCGAGCTCTGATTTCCGCCCGCTTGTTCTCGGTGAGCACCTTAACAAAAATCAAGGAGTTGGACGTGTCGACGGGGGTGACACGCGCGAGGTATACCCCGGGGGGGGGGGGGAGGGGGGAGGGGAGGGGAGGAGGGGGTAGGGGTGGCGGGGAGGGAGGGGGAGAGGGGGGGGGGGGGGGGGGGGGGGGGGGGGGGGGGGGGGGGGGGGGGCGGGGGGGGGGGGGGGGGGGGGTACTAACGTCATGGATGGCGATCGTCGTATGTATCAACATACACCCTAAGGCCTGTGGAGGTGTAAACGCCAATGTGCTCAAGTATTTTACCCCTCGTTGAATTTCAGTATACCAGGTTTCCACCACAGGCAGTACTGCGACTTCGTTGTTCGTTCTGCCGTTGCTCGCAGTACCACGGCGTTGCATCACTGGGGCAAGGGAAGTGGGAGGAGGGGAGGGGGGGGGGGGGGGGGGGGGGGGGGGGGGGGGGGGGGGGGCGAGGCAAGCGTATATACTCTATTTCGTATACGCCCTTTAGTAATAGGATTATCCAGTACCCCGTGTGGTAAGGTGTTTATACTACAATACGTACGTATGAACTCCCCTACAAATTGTGTTCGTTTTTAGTCTTACCCCAAGGCACGACGGGCATTGCAGAGCAGAGTCTCCGACAGTTAAGAAGAGAGAGCGGGCGGGAGCGGGCGGACCAGACCGGACCGGACCAGCCTCAAGCAAAGCTGCTGCGAGTGTATACGAATAGGAGAACCCTTGACGCACCGCCCCCCCCTACAAAAAAAACAGTATTATATGGACACCAGCCGGAACCTATCAAGGCAGCGTTGTAGAGGGACCTCTACTGCCTGTGAGTTGATGACTTCGCCGACAATTTTTTCGACACGATCGTTTCGACCTTGCACAAAACTCCTCGTTTCAGCATTCCGATAATTTTCTACAGCAGCATTCCCAGAATCTTCTCGGGTGGCCAGGGATAATATAGGCCGGAATTAAGCGTCGAGCATATATATCGACCATCCTGTCGAAAAAAAACTGGGCCGTCGTAGGTAACATGCCTGGCTTCCTTGTTTTCGCCGATGAGACAGGTGAACGAAAAAAAAAAAAAACAGTTAAAGAAATATCGCAAACTCTGTCTGGAAATATTCCGGCCGTTTGGGCGTTCAAAACAATAGTAGCCATTGCCTTATGCCCCCCCCCCCCCCCCCCCCCCCCCCCCCCCCCCCCCCCTGCCCGCCCACCTGCTGAACGATGAGCTTCCGGTGCAGCGAGGCAAATATCGACAAGCCTGGAGCCATCGAACTCCCGCCCCCGCCCCCCCTTTCTCGCGCTTTCTCCCCCTCCCCCTGCCCCTGCCCCCCCCCCCCCCCCCCCTCCCCACCAGCAGCGCTAGTATTCTCCGCGGGCTCGGTCCTAGCGACGACGTGCGCCTCAGACCCCACCGCCATTTTGTGGGCATTGGTGTTGTACTGCACTCCTGCTACAATCAGCACGGGCCCGCCTATACATAGCAGCAGCGGTCATTCGTCCCACAAGGTAGGAAAGGCGCATGCAAATAGAGCGAGGGGGGGAAGGCGGGGGGAGGGGAGGGGAGGGGGGGGGGGGGGGGGGGGGGGTGGTCATCATCATGCATGGCCGTAGTCGTATGACCATTGACTCTCGCATCCCTACAATGCCGGCACGGAGAGCACGTCGGTCTTCCACCGATCAGGCAGACACTGCTTGCACCAAGCGCGAAGCAAAAACGACGTGCACGGCGAGAAGCAAGGAGGGTGAGCTGCGTCCTGCTAAGAACTGCTTGTGAGGCGGACTTTCTCGCGTACGGAATTGATAGAGATACGTTTTCTGGTGTGGCCACTTCCAGAGATAGCCATGGTTATACTGTGTAACTTCCAGAGAAAGTCATGGGTATACCGCTGTTTTGCACACCACGATCACTCCCCTTCTGCGGTGTTAAGGTTCTCCACCCCCCCCCCTCCCACAAAATAATCGAAAGTCGACGGCCAGCCATGGTGGCCGGCAGAAAAAAAAACAAAAACAAAAAAAATGATGCCATGGTTGTTTAGCTCACACAGCAGTAGTGATTGGCGCGTTTTGCAGCAGTGTGATGACCGCCAAAAACAAAAACGGTACCCTGGCTGTCCAGGTCACGCAGCGAGTGGCGTGTTTTTTTGTGTGCTTGATATTTTCCGGAGGGGAGGGGTTACGGGTCTTGAATGCTACTGGAGAGAGAGAGAGAGAGAGAGAGAGAGAGAGAGAGAGAGAGAGGAGAGAGAGAGAGAGAGAGAGAGAGAGAGAGAGAGAGAGAGAGAGAGAGGAGAGAGAGAGAGAGAGAGAGAGAGAGAGAGAGAGAGAGAGAGAGAGAGAGAGAGAGAGAGAGAGAGAGAGAGAGAGAGAGAACCGCCGCCGCCGCCACGACGTTATGCATCTGGTCGGCTGCTCCGCAAACGATAAAACCGATCGAGTATATTCTGGGGAAAAGCGGTGGCAAAGGTACTGCCACGACGGCGGTGTGATGTGTGTACGGCGTGTTTAGTGTGTCGAGGAGGTACGTATCTACTTACGGTTGCGTCTTGCGTGCCGGTTGCGTGGCAGGGACAAAATATCGCGTATTTTTTTGAGCGCTTTGCAGCCTTGTAACGGTTGTCTCGTGTCGGATGGCAAAAAAACGAACACAAACAAAAAAAAGGGTGCGTGCAGCGGAGGGCCGTGTTTGAACGATACTACTTGTGAAAACTTTTGCCAATTTTTGCAAAAGTTTTGGGGAAGACTTGGATTTTCAAGTCTTGCTAAAAAAACTTGCCAAACGAAATGGCAAGTCTAAAGTCTAAATTCCATAAATTTGCCAACGAAGGCCTCGGGGAATATTCGTTAAAAAAGCTTCGCAAAAAAAAAAAATTGCTACATTGGCAAATCCAAATTTCCAAAAACTTGGCCAATTTGGCAACTTTTTTTTTTTTGCCAAATGCGTCTCGTTAAAAACGACCGTAATATATATAGAAATGTTCTTCTTGGATGGGGTAAAAATTTGACCTCCGCGCCGACCACGATGCCACACATAATATCATAGCGGGCGTAGCTCTCTTCCTGCGGTGGGGATACCGCACACAAAAAAGCACTAACCCCGCAAATGACACCTATGACCAACCCACACACTTCGCAGTACGTGCCATCCTATAACATGCATCACACCAAACCTTGCGGAGATGAGCTGTGAGACCACGCTCGCAAAACATGAGTCGCGAGTTTTTTTTTTTTTTTTTTTTTTTCTCGTCTCACTCACCGCATAGTTTTTACCTTGTATTCTTTTCGCTATAGTACGATTCGCCGGAAACCGCGTCTAGGTTCGAAATTCGAAACCCTCCCGAAATCATCGAGCCAGATGACCTGCTGCAGTTCTCGCAGGTGGGAAGGGAAGGGTTTATTTCACCGGCGGTGCTGGTTCTTCTTTGCGCAAGCGCAAACGTACTTGGTACGAGGGTCGCACTCCAATCTCGGCGCTTTTAGGACTGCAAAATCCCGTTTTTGGGGGCAAACAAACTACTTCTTAAGTATTACGGGGGGACCATTACGGGGGACCATAGTAAATGGGACCAAATCTTGTAACTAAAAAAAAAAAAAGGGAAATATATCGGTTTTTGTGTGTACGGCAGTAGTAGGTGCAATTTACTATGGTCCCTCCGTAATACTCGAATTTCCAGCGGAGTGTCCCCAAAACGGGATTGCAGTATATACGATACTAAAAGGGATCGAGATGGCCGCGACGAACATGACCATCCCGCCAAGTTGAGGCTGGGCTGTGCCGCCGTGCCTGATATTCTGCGATTCTGCTCGTTTCAAATATTTCGAGCCTGTTTCCGAGAACAGCTCCGTCTCCACTCAGCCGGAGTTGTCGCTCCTCGCCTGATATCGCACGTGACAGCGCGCAACACCTACGGCACACAACCGGTGCGCAAACGATTGTGCTACTCGTATACAGCAACTGCCCACACGTGCTCGATTACGGGGTCCCAATAGGACCTATGGTGCACACAAAAAAAGCTATATATTTACCCGTTTTTACTAACAAAATTTGGTCCCATTAACTATGGACCCCCGTAATAGCTAGCAGAGGTGCACCATTTCTTTTTCTGAGGCTCCTCGCTTGAACCCTACTCCCCTACTCTATATCCCGGTGACACACAAAAACTGATTTTAAGAAAATGGAAAGTGAAAGTCGACAAAGAACTCTATGGTCCTAGACCTATGCCAATGGGAAAGCGAAGTATCAATAAAAAGTTTGAATTCCAAAGATACCCGCCAAAAAAAAATTAGAACACGCTTCCTTCCTATGGGCACGTTCAGAAAAAAAAAAAGTTCCCAACTTTTGGAAAAGCCCGAAAAAAAGCAAATCTCGGGCCGATGTTGGGCCAAGATCGGCCTGAGAAAAACTCAGGCCGATCTTTGGTTCGAAGCGGCGAGATTCCGAGTCCTCGACAGACATCGATCCACAAAACCAACGATTGCGTCATGAATTCTGAACGGGGTGCGCTCGTTAGGGGCTCCGACCCATCCTTGGGTCACCGTCTTCACACAATGGCCAGTGACGTGCGGCGGGGGTTGGCCAGGCGTACGATAAAAAAACAAATAGCCGCTCTTGTGTACAAAACAGAAGACAAAATTTCTCGATCCGTCTCGACTGGCAAAAAACACGCTTTTTTTCAGGTTTGGGAGGATGCCGCAGGACGCCGCCGGCAAGCTCTGGCCCCCTAAAGCATGTATTCACTTTCTATCTTCGATGCCGTCCTCTATACTCGTTGGCCTTGCCCGACACCAAGCGGATTGGCCTTGGGCTGAGTCTATATCGAGATCGAGCATCTATCGTCGCACGAGCTCATTTTTATCAGCGTGTTGACAATTTACAACGAGAGAAAACAAATTGCGCCGCCTGCAGCCGTTGGAAAAAAAGAAAAGAAAAAATCAAACATTTTTTCCCTTTTTTCCCACAGCGGCGGTACGAGGATATTTTCGGCTGTGTTTTTAAAGCAAATATTTTTGAAAAAAAAGTTTCGGACTTCGCGTTTCCACTGGCATGGGTCTTACCATTAATAATAATTACTACTAACACACAAAAAAGTCATCATGCGAAACGAAAACAGCATTCCGGCGATTTTGGGGTATACCCCCGTTCAGGACTGCGGTCCCGTTTCGGGGGGGCATAGCAAAAAGGGCCTACAGTACACACAAAACCCATTTTTAGTAACAATTTTTTAGTAACAATTTTTGGTCCTATTTACTATGGTCCCGCGTCAAGTTAGAATTTGACTGGTTTATCCCCAAAACTGTACCGCAGCACTACAGCAGTAAAAGGATTAAGGAGCTCCGTCTTTCAGAAACCATTTTAGACAAACAAGGGGCACGTACTGGTACGGCGTTGCTTGTATCGTACGAGCAGCACGCATCTGTTTTACTGTTGTACGACACTTCAGCCTCAGCCTCAGCAGCAGCAGCAGCAGCAGCAGCAGCAGCAGCAGCAGTGCCGCAGCGAGGTGGGGCGGGAAGTAGTAGAAGCGGTGCGCGCCAACACTGCTCGTACAAGTCTTGATACTGCCGTACCGCTGCTACAGCAGTACCTCGGCACTACCGGCGGCATTTCATACTGCTACTCGAACTGCTATGCTACTGCCACCTGCTACCGTGAACGTCAGTATTCGAACCTCGTATAGGGCGTATGCAACACATGTACGAGTATCAGGTGTAATATCAACGAACAACAACTGCGACCTATTGCCTATACGATACGGCGGTGTCACGCGTACGATCGTGTGTACATAGAATGCCAGCGCACAGCACGTGTCCACGTAGCAGGGAAAGTCTGGAGTCGGGATGGGGTCTATCCTGTAGGGGCGGCACGTAGGTACGGGGTCTTTTGAGTGCAGCAGTTGCAGCAGCAGTACAACACCGACCCTACTGCTGTCCATCGCAGATGGTCGAAGCCGCAACCAATTCCTCGAGATAGCACGAGTACATAGGGTCTTTTGAGTGCAGAAGTTACAGCAGTGCAACACCGATTCTACTGCCGTCCATCACAGATGGTCGAAGCCGCAACCAATTCCTCGAGATAGCACGAGGACATACATACATATACGAGAGCAAAAAAGTAACCTATTGCGACTGCAGTCAGTAGCCTACGACTTTACTTTGAGACCCTCGTATCATGCCGTGATTTTATGCACTCGGACTAGTCTGCCTCCGTGAGATGCTTGCATGATGCCATCAAACTTTTCCCTCATGGAGAGTACTCCCGTACCAGATACAAGCAGTGTAAAATGACGGCACGCTGCCTGTGACGTGTTACAAGCTGCTGCTGTTCAGCATACATTAGCTCAGTGCCGCGATCTCTCCCATGTTCACGAAAAAGCAAAACACAACTCCGAGGAAGGACACAACTAGGCAGGAAAACAAAACCGAAACAAAAAACCGCACACCAGCAGACAAAAACAAAACGAATCAATACAAAAAAAAAGTGTGTCGCATACTGTGTATAGCACGCAACTGTATCACATACCAGGCATCGAATATTCTTTCAACTCGCCGACCTCCTACCCATTTCCAGACCCCTGCTGGCCCACACCCACGAGTATATAGCCCCGTACACATGGTCTTCTTCCTTTTTTGGTGTTCTTTCTTTCTATCTTAACCCTTCCCAGCCTCAAGTCTTCCCAGTTCAACCAACTGCACCCGTCAAGTTTAAGGCCCTGCAGCTCTTCCCTCCCCTGTCAAACATGCTATGATTCGTTTACCTCTCCACAAACCCCAGATTTCCTCGGCTCAATCTTCCACTTCCTTCTTCGGCATGTGGTTTGCCTTGCAATCCCGTACTACACTGTTGTACGTTTAATCATACCCGGTATTAGGATAACTAAGCACAACACGGCTCGAAAAAGGAAAGGAAATCGAATAAACAAGAAAAGGCAACAAAAAGAGGGAGCTTGTGGTGTGCAAGGAGGAAAGAGAAAGCGAAAAGAGGAAAGCGAAACAAAATACACGAAAATAATTTTTAAACAAACTCAAGAACCGAAAAAAAAAAAAAAAAAAAAATGACGGCCCGCGTGAGCGTAGCGCACAACCAGTGGGAAGGTGTAATAAGGCAAGCGAGTAAACCGGGGCACGCGCACTATTAATACTGGATGCGGCCAGGCGAGTCACTCATGGCGATGATGGCCAGAGCCAAGTTTCAGTCGCTTTCTTGGCAGGACGCCTGTCCCCCCTCCCCGGCCCGGCGGGCGCGTAGGAGCCGACAAGCCCGTGCCGCGATTGCATCATCCGTATATCGCGCTGCCGCTCTGCCTCCTCTCCCCCGCGCCTGCCATCTCCGCACGGAAGCCTCTGCTCCGTCCTCGACCCGTCTGCACCATACGCAGGCCTTTCGCGCTGCTTCGCGCTGCTTCGCGCTGCTTCGCGCTGCTTCGCGGCATTCTTCAAAGTTAATGCCAAAAAAAAACTACGCAGAACGCTCGCTAGGCGGCCCCATCCCCTCCTGCTCCCGTCGGCCGGCGTAACCCTCACCCTCAACCAACTCCCCGAACAGTCCCCCTCAACGGCAGGCGGCTTCTCTCCCATACGCGCAACGAAACCGTAGAAGGCACCACCCGGCGTCCGTCTGAGTACCGCCGTCGCCTCAATGCCTCTCGGGAGCCCGGCTTGAAAAGTGCGCGTCGGCGTAGGACAAGGCGGCGGCCGTCGCCGTTCGTTTTCCGGCAGAAGAGGCATCGAATGAGTAGGGAGTGGTGGGTCTGCCGTAGCTTGCCCTGCTACGGGGGACCATAGTAAACAGGACCAAAATACTGTTTGTTTAAAATAGGGAAGTACATGGCTTTTGTGTGTACCGTAGGTCCTATTTGCTATGGTCCTCCGTAAATAGTGAGCCTTCCCTGCTCGGGCTCCACGTGACCGCACCCGTACGTATAGCTGAGTCTCGACTGCCTCGGCCGTCAGCACCCGCGCCTTCCGCCACAAGCGCACACCCGGGCGGTCGTGCGCTTCCACGATGTACCGCCGGAAGCATGGCTAGGCACCCCTGCAGACGACGCATAATCTCGCCGCCGAGGCCGCTGTTACTGCGCTGATGCTGATATATAGCGCCGCCCAAATACGCAAGCTGCTCGATCGTTTTGTTGATGTAGTATATATTATATACCAGGTATATATATGTATACCTGGCCGATTTGCAGTGACAGCGAACGGCAACTTTTTTTTCCCCGCGCCCTCTTGCTTACACAGGCACGTTGTTTTCGTCTTGGCCTCCCGAGACATCAGCCCAAACGCCGCGCATGGAAGTCGCGAGAGGTCACCGTCATCATCCTCTCCAGCCAGCCTTCCCGGTGACTGCGACACGATACCCGCATCGTCAAGCGTACAGCATGCCGCACGACGTCCAAGCCCCCTCTGCTCCTCCCGCCCGGTGCTCCGTCTCGTGAGGGATGCGTGGTCAACGGCCAAATGACGCAAGGCAAGAAATAAATGAGTTCGACCCCCCCCCCCCCCCCCCCCCCCCCCCGACGACCCCTCCCGCCTGACGGTTTTGCCGGCCCGTGTCTTGCCCCGCTTCTCCCCTTTCTCCGTATCTGGTTGCGGTTGCAATAATTGCACCGCGCTGTTCGTGACGGCTGCATCCTCAGCGAGGATGTGTTTCCCGGCCACGTGCAACAACTGCCGTGAAGAAAAAGTAAATCCGCAGCGACGCCGTGCACCCCCTCCCCTTCCTTCGTCTAAGCCCTGCTCCACGTCGAACAATACCCGAAAACTCGCCCCATCATCTAGTAGCCGCACACATGCTCACACGCCGTCGTAGAATCTGCAGACGACCCGAGCGCATCCTCGGTGGTATGCCAAAGCAGGCCAGAAACAGAAATACAAAGGTGGGCTCGGTCGACGGAGCCCTGCGCTTTTGGTGTGGTCGATGAAGGCGCGCGTGCAGCAGTAGCGGGGCGGGGCGTCCTTTTTTTTCTGGCCAGCTCCTGCAGGCGTCGCATACACCGCGAGCATCATGTCGACCGTCGAGCTTCGTGATCGAACGCCGTACGACTGGGGGCGTTCCTCCTGCGGGATGACTTCCCGTTCGGACCGTTAATAGTCGCTGAGGCGGCTCGCGGTGACTTTGAGGAGCACTTCGTCGGCGCGCGCGCCACCTGGTAGATGCCTCGATAGGCACCATGCCCCGTCCTACATTTCATTTTGTGCAGCACCGCCACCGTGGCCGTTTCATCCTTCCATGGTTGAGGCACGCCGCCCCTCTCCACACAGCGACGGTGGTATCGGTGAGCTTTCCCACAAGATGTCCCGGCATCGTCAAATCAGCGAGGACCTTCAGAAGATGATGTCGGGATGCCCTCAGGCCTAATCGCCTTGCGGTTCTCCAGCGCCCGCCCAAGAAAAAAAAAAAAACGCTGCTGTAGTATCTACCCCGCACGTTGGCGGGACATTATCCAGCAGCCTGCCCGGTGGGCAGACCTTAAGTTCGTCCACGATAGTCAGGTCTGGCGTCGGGCACTCGGTGCGCCATACGGTAGCAGTATAAATGGGAACCAACTTACTTGCCCACGTCAAGTACCAGGTATGTCGGGTACAGGAGGTTTCTGCTGCCGCTGTTGTTGCTGCTGCTGTTGAACTTCTACCCCAACGGCTGTATTCCGTTTCAACCATTTCACCTCGAACCTCGACCGCCCTTCTACTTTTCCAACCATTTGGAACTTGCAGACCGCGGGACCCCCCCCCGAACCGCCGAAACGCGCGCGTAATCTCCCCCTACATTAGGGCTGTGAGTTGGCTGACTAGTGGTCGCCAACGTGTTATTAATTGGCTAGGTATCATAGATAGTTGCGGTGGTGCCAACTATCCAACTATTTTTCACGTTTCGGTTTCCTTGCTTGTAGGAAGGCTTGTTTGGTACGGGGTACGTATTTCCCGGCATCTCCGAGTAGTACTACCACTACCTAACTATACGCTGCGAGCACACAGAGAGGTCTTCTGCAACTCATGGCGCATCAACTCAACGCCATCGACTGTTAATACGTTCCCTATCGTTAGCATGTTCAGTGTCAAGTGGATGATGACCACCTCCGGCTCGGGTGTTTGAGCGATGCTCGCCCTGAGCTGCGTGTCTATTCAGCGAAGGCCATAAGGCCCAGAACTGCAACCTCACAAAGCGCAGATTCGTTTCGTGTGTTAGTTGGTAACTCATCCGATACCGCGGAGGGTATGGCATGGTATACGCTAGGGTAACCATGAACCCGTTCTTGAATCGCTGAATCGCCAGCGATGAACAATTTATTATTCCTGTCATACAAGAAAACCCAGTCCGTTTTCTATGTCATATTTTTCGTGTTGTGTTACTGGTCTGCTATTGCGTGCCGCACGAGTAATTACCGTTACGACCAAATGTAACGCCAGTGAGAGACCCCCAAACGGGAACGGCATGTCCATATTTGTGGCGCATCTATATATCCCTATAAAAGTCTGATAAACTGAAACAAACTTACAACCTTTTACCTTTCGTGATCAAAACCTGAGATAAACCTGGCGGATTTATCATGCTTTTTGAGTGTAAAAACGAAGCCAAATAGCGTAATTTTTGCCTCCGGCGGCGCCTTCAGCGGGATCCGCCGGAAGCGGGCCCTCCGGGGGCGCCTCCAGCGGGGCCCTCTCGACCGGGTGGGGGGGGGGGGGGGGGGGGGGGGGGCGTACTCATTTGGGGGCGGGCTTTTTTCGCTCGCTTTCGCCTGACTCTACTCGACTATTAGTAGTTGCAACTAGCCAGCGAACTATTAGTAGTCGACCAAACTCAGACAGTTGGCTGGCGGGAACTCCAGCCAACTCACAGCCCTACCCTCCATCCGTCTGTTCCACATTCCACACACGTACACGGATATGTAACTGCGAACGTACGTGCATTTGCTATTCAAGACTACACCCACTCGACTCGAAAAGGCCGTAACTGCCGGTGTTGACTACCGTATTATTAACAATACTGCAGTTGCCAAACTACTTGAAATTTGAGTAGCTTGCACCCCAAACGGGACCACGGCAGTCCTACTACTAATAATTAAAGGGTCCAAATTTGATGCGTGGAGTGTGTGTGTGTGTTCTTCACGTTAAACCGTTCTTCTACTCGTCGACATCCAGCAAGCCCGGTGTCCGTGCTGATTCTTCACCCTAGAAAGATACGAGCTCTGTGGTCACAGACTACGACACAGAGATAACACACCGTAATGCATTAATAACCTACGCAATACCATGCCTTCGCACTAGGTGCGGCCGACACAACATACATACATACGCCAGCAACCAAAAGGAGTGGCGAGATTCGTGTTGGAGGTTCGCCTTACTATAATACAACAGGTAGGCGACGCACGATCGATCGCAACGTCTCGTACTGAAACATCAACAAAAAATAGAGCTCAATTCTTAATTTTCCGAAGGCGGGCAGACGAAAAAATCGCAAGTACCAAGTACCAGGTACGGCGAAGCGTTCGGACGTTCATACGTACGGTACATCGTGCCGGGGTCCCCGGGTGGCTTGGTAGGTGGTCCGCGTGACTATCAAGATCAAGTTCGTGGGTTCGAGTTTCACCGCGTGCATGCTCTATAAATAATACGTACGTACCTGTTGGGACTTTTTCTTGCATAAAAAATTACTACCAGGTATTATTTACTATTAGCGGAAATCGCGAGGAGAGCGCGAGAGCGTGAGGAAGCTACGTTCGATGAAAATCGACGAGCAGTGGGAATGCCGAACCCCATGCGCGACCAAAAAAAATAAAAGCGCGTACCGGGGGGGAAAAGGGACGACACCTGTGACCACGGCTTGTCCTTCCAGAATCCAGAAGATCGCGTACGTACGTACGGGTTATTATTAAAATAGTGAAAATTAAAAGTGACGATAAAAAAAAAAAAATGACACTCGAGGTATATAACATGCGAACAACGACAGCGTGTGTTTTTAGATATGTCTGTCGTGCCAGCTACTGCTGTTGTATGCATGCATGTATTCCTCGAGAGCGCTGTACTTTGTATGATGATATCAGATACAGCAGTCCGGCTTGCGGTGATATTATACCTGCTGTGCGTTCATGTCATGCACCGCATACAGCAGTTACCAGGTACGTCGTAGCGGCATATGTACCGGCCATGATCAGGAGTGGCGAAAAAAAAAAACGCGACGTACCAGGGACCAGTATAATAGTACCTGGTACGCAGCAGGATTCAAAATTTAAACGTAAAAAGCCTGTGAAACTTCGACTGCCTCTCGCGTGTATCAGGTACGCTGATGCTGTTGCTCTTTTGTACTTGTACAAATACAAATGCGTGGTGAAATCGAACTGACCTTCTCCAGCGCTCCTCAGTACCAGCTCTATTTCCGGCCTGGGTCCAGGCTGTTGCAAGCGAGCCAGCAGTTCCGGCGTCAGCCGAATGGTCATCCCCGTGTGCGGCTTTTGAATCGTTGCGACGTCCGACCGGGATTCTCCTGAACGCGGCGTGACCTTGACTTCGGCAGCATGAGGACCGAACTGGTCGGATTTCACAGAAGACACAGCGGCACCACCACCAGCGGTATCGCTAGGACCAACCCGTCCGCGTGAAAGGCTGAACACACTCGGCGCCCCTCGTGGTCTCATGTCTTGGCCCAGGATCCGAGCGTCACAACGTCTGTCACGATACGAGCGTTGCGTTTTTTGTTGTTTGCTGTAGTTTCGTTTGTCGAAGCAAGCTGTCAGACTTGTGGGTCCGTGCTTGATCCAGACATGTAGATCATCTCGCGGCGTAGGTTATGGGTATGCCCAGAAAAATCAGCGATCGCGACAAATCTCACCGACTCTAGCGCTATCAAATGGGTACAGGTACAGGGTGCGCACTGTTAGGAGCAACTTGCTACTGACCTGAACCTGGCAACACACCACTCGCTCATGGAACGTGGAACCCAAATATGTCCCCGCTCCCCCTTCCGAGGTAACGCCTACATACTTCGTAGCTCTGATCGTTCGTGATTCGTGATCCAGCCAACAGGGAAAGAACGACGAGCCCACAAAGCAAACCATTTTTCTTGTATTCTCGCTGCTGGGACTTGTCTGCTACGGTGCTGTGAGTGTTGAACCGAACGATGAACGGGAAGTCGGAAGTAAGCAAGGTGGTGGAGCAGCCCGCAGTGAACACGGTGCCTCGCCGAATCCAACGCGGACTGCCGACAGGTGAATGATGCAGCATCAGCTTCTATACACAGCTACATACATAGGGTGACATTCATTTGTATATATGCATCAGCAGCAACAGTCTTTTTCTGTTTTCGTTCACCGTAAGGGGAAAAACTACCAGGGCCTGCACATGGTAGTAGGTCGGCAGATGAATCCTCTTTCATCTCTACGAAGGAACGAAGGGCTGCGGGTGCTACGAAACTCTCACCCCCCCCGAAGTAGACGGCGCGCGTGCTCGCCCTCCATGCTTGACCGAGGATGCCGATTCGTTAAAAATCGGCCCCGCGCGCGCTTTCCTCCTGTCTGTGTGCCTCCTTTTCCCCGGTTGTTGGTTTTCTTTCTCTCACCAAACATGTTCAACTTAGAGAAAACTTGGAAGCCTCCCTTTCTTCGTAGTCCTCTTTTTTGTCTTCACGTATCGTATCACCACGCCAGCCCCGCCCCTCTCGTCGTATTGCCATCTCGCCGCATGTCATCATACTCGCACACACAACACAACACGAACTCAGACGCGTGTTCTGCCATGCCTGCACGCAACTGCAACAGACGGTCCGCCTCTGCGGCTGTGCATATCGGCGACGGTGGTCAAAGGGTTCGGGCGAGGCTCCAAGCTCCTGGGGATCCCGACGGCGAATATGGACATGAAGGAGGTGGGCGAGAGGGTGCACGACACGAGCACGGGGATCTACTACGGCTACACCATGCTCAAGGGCGATGTGTATCCCGCTGTGGTATCAGTGGGATGGAACCCGTACTTCGACAACAAGGAGAAGACCGTGGTAAGTGCCTCGTGCACCTTGACAGCGGCGGCTGCAGCAGCAGCAGCAGCAGCAGCAATAGTAGCAGCAATAGTAGCCAGCTCATGATCGTACACAAAGCGAAGCAAGCACAGCCGATGGCATAGGCTACAAGTATGCATATGATCTGTGATAGGATGCTGCTGTTGTACGATATTGATTAATCATATAGTAATCACATCTAATCTGTGCTCGCGCGTTGTCGCTGCCTCTACCATTAATATTACTAGTAATAGTAATATCAACATCGATACTCTAATATCAACATTAATAACTTCGTATTTTGTCTCGACCATTTGTTTCTGCTCGTTTCTGGTGAACTCTGTGGTTGGTGTCCCAAGAGCCAGCAGTACAGCACCAGTACATCACGTCGTGTCTTTTGCTGATTTTTTGTGAGCTCGAAAGTGTTTGTTCGCAACGCATGTGTGCCAAGGTACTTGTACGACACACAACCAAACATTTTTTGGGGGTTCAGGATCACCAAGGAAGAAAAGGGAAGTGGCTCTCTCTCTTCGACTGACTAATGCGAATAATGGTGGTCGCGGGTCGGCTGTTCGGTGTAATGATCAACACAACGGCAGCACACAAGACGCAAGTACACCAACCCTTGCTGTGACGTATGACCGCAGCACTGCTACTATTAATCAATTATACCAGGTACCAGGTATATATTATTATTTATCAGTGTTACAGCAGTACGTATCGAGCTCTCGTACATACAAATCAGACTCGTACGATGGTACGAGTATGATACGAGAGTCCGTTCACACCAGACACTGGAGTGAGACACACCTCGACGAAATGACTGATCATGTGATGTACGGCGTATATCGTGTGTGTGTGTTTTTCGCGTTTCTTTTGCTCCCTAATTTGTGTGTAACCGGCGGCACGTGTTGGTATTACTGGGTATAGAGTTTAGTGTGCCGCTCGTCTCTGAGCACCACGAATTTCTCTAGGTGTGCGCCAAAAATGTACCGCAGGTATATCGTATATGATTCTTGTTTCGTACCTGGTATCTGTCTGGTACCTGGTACTGGTATGATATCTCGTCATTTCTTGTTCTTGTGCTGGTACTGCTTTGGTATTGTTGATTGATGCGGGATAGTAGGGTTAGGAGTCTGGAGTAGTATCATTATTACGGAGGACCATAGTAAATAGGACCAAATATTGTTAGTAAAAATAAGTAAATATATAGGTTTGTATGTGTACCATAGGTCCTATTAACTATGGACCCCCGTAGTATTAGTACATCTATTTTGTGGGTGTGTTCTTTGTTGTTGTTTCGAAACACACAACATTAGTATCATAATAATAGTATGCTCTGTGTGCTGATGTAACTTGCGGATGGATCTGATTCAACCTTCAACTTTCAACGGTACAGCTACGGCTACAGCAGCTACAGCAGCTGCAAGAAGACTACCCGGGTGAAGTTCTTATAATACCGGCATTCGCATCAGACCGCTTCTATTATCAAATTAATAGAGAGGTACTGCTGCTGTACTCCCAGAGCAGCAGCAGCAGCAGCAGTGTAATATATCGCTCGTGCTCGCAACAACAGCAGAGCAGCAACAACAGCAGCACGTTGGGTAAATACCAGCAGGTGTTCCACCAGGTGTTCCTGGTATTTCAGACGCAGCAGCAGTACAGCCGCAGTGATGCGCCCTAGCCAGTGGATTACCGCAGCAGCAGCAGTACATGGTGCGCGGGAGTACATTACTTACTACTTGTTGTGTTGTACGTACGTAGAACAACCGATATCAGATATATCTTGACGTGGCATTGGCAGCCTTTTCTTCTGCGATCTGTTGTTGGGAACTCGCATCGAAATAGCGTACACTGCTGGGCGTATACATATGTATGGAAAGATTATACCATGAGTTTCGATTGTTGTACAATGCCGTTAACTCGACTGGCGCGTACATATGTACGTGTGCAGCAGCCGCAAAACACGGAACGAACATCGAACACGAGTGCGCGTGTGTATGCGCGAGTATACGAGACGAGCCGTGTTTTTTTTCTGCGCACTCCCAGCCCGTGGTTGTGAGAATGTGATACCTGGCGCCAGTGATGACGCTGCTGCAGTCTGATGACTAATGACCCCCCCCCCCCCCCTACAGCAATCAATCACGACGCATCATCGTCGGTTAAAATAAATCATAAGCTTGGCGTTCTGCGTAAATTGTTTCCCCCCTTCCCCCCCCGCCCTCCGGCTCCCCTGTATACTATGAGATAGCGGAAAGAAAACGATCGCTGTCCTACGTGATGGATGTTGGCCACAGGCGACGAAAAAACAGGAAGGGGAAAAAATTAGCAAGAATAATAGAGAAAGAGGCAATCCATGGAAACAGCGTAATGAGCGCCAACATGTTGGAGGTGTCTATATCAGGAATAGGAACGATGCTCCGCCTGGAAAGGGACGCATGGTCGATGGTCATGAAACTAAAGCAAGCAACAAATCTCCGTCTCGAAAGGGATGCGTGGTAAATAGTCAAGTGACTTCAGGCAAGCAACTGGAAAGGGATGCATGGTCGATGGTCATGAAACTAAAGCAAGCAACAAATCTCCGTCTCGAAAGGGATGCGTGGTAAATGGTCAAGTGACTTAAGGTAAGCAACAAATAAGTACCTCCCCCGTGGTGCAAGCAATTTGTGCCTGGTCGGTGAAAACCCGACGTGCTCCGTCCTCTGGCATTGTAGGGATGCGAGGATACACGGGTTATGACCCCCTTTTTTTGAGGGTCATAACCCATAGATGCGACGGTCTATGGCCATACGACTATGGCCGCCCATGAAATGAGTGCCCCTCTCCCCAGTGATCAGGGTTCCCCCTTCGAAGCATCCTACCATCCAAACCGTTTTTTTTCTTGTTTGTTTCCAAGCACTCCCATCGTAGAGTATCATTACAGCACTACAGGACACGTGCCCGTACTAAGAAAATGATCGATAAGAAAGACAGCCTGAGATGTACAGGACATATAAGAAATTGGGAATTCGTCGTGTACTGCAGCAAGGGTAGAGCGCGCCCCTCTTCGAACAAGGAATCAATTATGGACCAGGTTCCTGTTTCTCGTTATTCATAGGTGTGCGGCACTGCTGCTGCTGCTGCTGTACACGAGTATGCACGAAACTCGAGAATGAAAAGCTTCGCTCTCGCTCACCTGAGGAGTATAGTAGGCCCATCAGATCATCGGGCAAATCATACAATAAACAATGGCAGCCTTTTTGTGCTGGTATATCGTATTATATTGATGAATGATCACGCACCAAGTACCAAAGTATATTACTACAGCAGTAATACATCGTTGTAATAATGTATGCATTTATTTTTGGAGTTCGGGGTGCCGTAAACTCGCAATTTCGATTTAATTAGTTCGTAGTGAAGAAAGAGGTGATTATTTATTTTCCGGATTCGGGGAGACGAAATATGTGTAGTGGTGTGATGTACAACGCGGTAGTGGTGAACGCCTGTCTATAGACACAGCAGTCACAGCTTTTTACGTCCCCGGTAGCTTGGTAGGTGGTCCGCGTGCCTAGTAAGATCAGTTTTGGTGGGTTCGAGTCTCGCCGTGTGCATACTCTCGTAGGACTTTCGCCTGCGTCAAATTGATTGATTGTCACGGCAGTACGTACGTAGCTGAAGGAAAACGCGACAGCATGAGTTCTATTAGTAGCAACCTTCGATGGAAATCCACGAGCAGCGGAAAATTCTGGATCCAGTGCGCGATAATAATGAAGGCACGTACCCTTGGGGGGGGGGGGGGGGGGGGGGGGGGGGGGGGGGGGGGGGGGGGGGGGGGGGGGGGGGGGTGGGGGGAGAGGGGGTCACCCCTGTGACCACCTCTTGTCTAGAAGATCGCTGAGGGTAACGCCTCCTACCCTTCGAGGGCAAAAACCCGCAAAGCCCCGTTTTGTGGAAAAACCAGCCAAATTCTCAAGTATGTGGTCGCCGAAACGAGACTGCAGTCCTAAAAGGGTGATGTTGGAAACTAAAAAAATTGATGACGAAAAAGGATGAAAGAAAGAAGTCAAGCCTCTTGTGACTCGGGAGGGAAAACAGCCGACGAAACACGAACGACGGTCGTTGCAGCCGGACCCACGGCCACACACAACGACGCCGGGCTACTATTACGGGGGACCATAGTAAATGGGACCGGATATTATTAGTATTAATAGGGGGATATACAGGTTTTGGTGTGTACCGTAGGTGCTACCTGGTATGTACTATGGTCCTCCGTAATAGGTTCCGATGGAGAGGGTTGTGTTTGTGGGTGTCGCACTCCGATCGATTGTCAGGCATGAGCTGCACTTTTACGACGCGCTCGAGGCATGAACTCACGAACTACAGCAGTAGTACGATTAAATGCTGACTTTTTACACTACAGTACTTGTAGATCGCACTTTCTTTCTCGCATCATACTACTCTAAGCGTAAATCTAAGGGCCGTCAGGTATCCTTGGATTTACAGAGTGGGCGGGTTGACAAAAAAAAAACATGGAACGATTATTTTTGTTTTTGGTCCTATTAATAATATCAAATCGTCTGCAAATACGTGCGTAGTATCCTCGCGCAGAAGTGCGAGTAGGATGGTGGACCGTGGTGCGCGCCTGTGTCGTTTATACTCCCTCCCTCTCAGTGTCGATATGTATGCGCCAGCCAACATAACCGGCACTATGGCAGCAACCGGCACTATTTACGCCGCACACTGCCTCACAGCTGGTAGTTCTCAACTGCGTCCAGCGATTTCACAGGGAATGCACGATTTATTACGGGGGACCATAGTAAATAGGACCTACGGTACACGCAAAAACCTGTATATTTACCTTTTTTCACTAACAATATTTGGTCCCATTTATTATGGCCCCCCGTAATCGTACGCATTCTGTAGGAGGACCGCTACTGCTGTCTGCTGCTGCTGCTGCTGCTGCTGCTGCTGCTGTGTCTATACAGCAGTACGTCTACGAGTTTTGCATTGCACAAATTTAATAGTCAAGTATTCTAATACGGGGGACCGTAGTAAATAGGACCAAAATATTGTTGGAAACAACATGGAAGTATATAGGTTTTTGTCTGTACCGTAGGTCCTATTACCTATGGGCACCCGTAATACCATCCTTCAACCAACCCCCAACCCAAGCAACAGCAGTTGTTGTTGTTGTTGTTGTTTTCTTCACATTAAACCGTTCTTTCTACCCGTCGACATCCAGCACAACCAGTGTCCGTGCCGATTCTTCAATCCTAGAGAGATCCAAGTTATGTGGTCACAAAGCTACGCCACAGTAGAGATACTACGTTGCCACGTATGCCATGCAATGCCATGTCATCATACTGCGTACGACAGGCACGACATACACATTCCATGACCTAGAGAAACTAAAACGAAACAAAGAGAAGAAACAAAAACAAAGACAATTCGAAAGAGAAAAAGAAACAAGAAAAAAGAAACAAATATATACCTGGTGTATGTATGTATTGCCACGCATGCCATGCAATGCCATGTCATCATACTGCGTACGACAGGCACGACATACACATTCCATGACCTAGAGAAACTAAAACGAAACAAAGAAAAAACAAAAAAAAACAAAGACAATTCGAAAGAGAAAAAGAAACAAGACAAAAGAAACAAATATATACCTGGTGTATGTATGTGTAGCAACAAACCATCAGTGGCCGGTGTCGTACGCGTCGTTTTTCTTCGTCGTTTTGTCGTTCTGAAGCCCTGCGAGAAAAAAAAAAAAGGTTCAATGCAGCCTTAACTTTCGTTCAGATTCACTCCTGGTATAAGTTTGTATTCCGGGGGGTCATAGTTAATAGGACCTACCAGTACACACATAAACTCATGTATTTCATTTTTCTACCAACAATATTTGGTCCTATTTACTATGGCCCCCCGTAATAGCTCTGCAATATTGATACGTAGTGGTCCCTCTATACGAGTGTCGGCAATGCTGGCACTATGGTCGCAACCGGCAGTACTCCGCACACCATGCCACACTGCTGTACCGCACTGCTGGTTAATCCCGTCTGGGCCAAGCGATTCCACAGGCGTTGCATTCGTCTACGCTGCGTGCTGCGTAACAAGGTACTATTACGGGGGGGGGGGGGCATAGAAAATAGGACCTAAGGTACACACAAAAAAGCTATATAATTACGTATTTTTATCAACAAAATTTGGTCCTATTTACTATGGTCCCCCGTAATAGTATCTCCGTGTCGTAGTTTTGTGACCACAGGGCTTGTGTCCCTGCGATTGAAGAATCAGCAAGGACTCATTGGAGTGTCTGCCGGTGACGGGTAGAAAGAGCGGTTTCATGCGAAGCACACACAGGCACTGCAGCGGGCAGCCGGCATTACTCAACCACCCAACCGGCACTACAGCGGGACGACTGCTGTTATGCTGCTGTCTGTATCCCTAAAGCCCTGAGAAGCCATCGTGCCCGGTAGCTTGGTAGGTGGTCAGCGTGCCGGCTTGAGACAATTTCTCGGTTTCGAGTCTCACCGAGTGCGGGACTTTTTCTTGCATCAAAATTGACGAGCGGAAAGCGCGAGAGCGTGAGTTTGCAACGTTCGATGAAAATCGACGAGCGGTGGGAATGCTCAATCAACCCTACGCGCGATGAAAAATGAGGGCACGCACCAGGGGGGGAAAGGGATGGCACCTATGATCACGGCTTTTCCAGAAGATTGCCGAGGGTAAAACCTCCTATTAGTACCAGGTACGAGCTGGAAAGTACAAGTGACGGAAAGATACTACTACTGCTGTACTAATACTATTAATATTACCTGGTAATTAAACACCTATTCGTATAATACATACTGCTGTTCTTCTGATTAGGTGCTGAGCCGTCAGCCTCTTGTCTCCCGGGAGCTACACTGTGAAGTATGCGTACGTAGAGTTTCGTATTTCATTTGGTCCACGGTTGCATCACACAACACCAAGCATTACGTATGCATTATCCACATCATATCTCGAGTGTCAACTGGTTAATAGTGATAGTGTGCGGCGTGTATTGGCTGCTTCACTGGTCATCAATATTTTCATTTTGGTTGAGTAGGCACGTGTTTGAGGTCTGATTTATGTCGATATTAATATTAATAGCACCTTCCATCCTTCGTTTTAAGTCAATGTATCAATAGTTTTGGACGCCGTTTTGTATGTGGAATTGTATAATATATCTGGAACAAGCCGTGTCAAATTGTCAGTTGGGAAATGGAATAGTAACATCGATCATTCGATCAGTCCGTTTGTGTTTGCCACTCAATGAGTTCATCGCGGACTGTTTGTTTTCTTTGTGACCACGCGCAGTCAAGCCGAACGGCGATGATGAATGGCAATCCTTGCTATTAATATGAATATGTTGCTGCTGCTGCTCTGCATACTCTACGGTGGTTAGCTGAATACCGTTGTTGTTGATGCGAAATGTTTGTTTTATCTTATTGTTTGGGTGGATTTGTCGTGTGTTGTTCATTGTTAAACCGTTCTTCTACTCGTCGACATCCACGAGACAAGGAGATAGTAGACCGCAATGCAGTACTCGCAAGCCGATTATATAGACAACGAATGTCATGCCATCGGCAAGCACGACGTACAAACGCCAGCGACCTTTTTGAGAGTCACGAAACCGTACAGAGCTAAAATAAAAGTAGCCGTAAAAACGAAATAAGTTAAACGTAAAAACGAAAGGGCACAGCAGTAGTAGAGCTCGGAAGAGAAGCAAAAATAATACTCCGACCTCCCGAGCACAAGCCCAAACTGGACACGCGAGGAGGAAGGAAAGAAGGGAGATCTTCCGGAGAAGCAGTTGTTGCTGTTTGTCTCCCATGTGCCATGTCCCGTGTCTTCTGTTGTTGTGCTTGTTGTTAAAAGAAAGGAACACCTGGTGTGTGTATTCTTGGCTTATTATACTATTCATAGTGTCAGTCGCAAATGTTGTTGTGTTTGTTGTTCAACTGAACCTGGTCCTGCTGTTCTAGACACCAGCAGTAAATAAGGTGTGTTATATAGAGCTACAGAAGCAGCACAGGACGGGCTGAAACTTGACGGAACCAATCATAAAAGAAATCGGAGATATGTTTATCTTGAAGTGCGTGTAGAACTCGCCCTCCCTCAAGTAACATAACAAATACCCGCTGGACGGAAATCGTACCAGGGTTCACGTTGTCTGTCCCAAACGGTCCTTACATTTCCCCCCAGGGTAGGGTGGCGCTCCGGAGTTGGTCCCTTTTCTTCCATGTTCCTTGTTTGTTTTGTCTTTATTTCTTGCTTTTTTCTTAGAATAACCCCCGAAATAGCAGCTTCAATAACAACGACTTTGCTCTGTTAATAGTGTTTGTCAACCGCCTACGGGCGGCGGGGGAGCCCAGCGGCACCAGCGGGGAGGGTCTTATCGCGTCCGCGCCGTGCCGTATCAACTCGTATCACCCCCCCCCCCCCCCGCCCCCCAATGCCTGCCTGTTCGGTGAAAAAAACCCGACGTGCTCTGTCCCGGCATCGTAGGGATGCGAGGGTCTATATGGTCGTACGATTACGGCCATGCATGATAATGAGTACCTCCCCCCCCCCCCCCCCCCCCCTACGTATTTCACGCGAGTGGCCGTTGCTGTAGTCCCGTCACTTTTTATCGGCATTTTGCCGCTGTGAAGTTCCCCAAAGCGTGTTGTTGACATCACTTTTTTGGCGTCGAAAACAATTAACAACTCTAGTGGTATTATTATTACGGGGGACCATAGTTAATAGGACCTATGGTATACATTAAAACCTATATATTTACCTACTTTTTCCAACAATATTTGGTCCTATTTACTATGGTCCTCCGTAATAATACCAACCGTCTGTGGTGGGAGCGCACGGCAGTAGTAGTACGGCAAATTTATTGCGTGGTGTCGCGCTGCGCGCGTGTCGATGATCATGTTGGACTTTGGCTCGGGGGTGCGCCATCCCCTCCCGCAGCAGAGCTCGGGCTGCTTCGTGTGGCCGATGCTGTAATCGGCAGTTTTTTTTCTTCTCTTGTTTTCTTTTTTTTTTTTCCCTTGGAAGTCCGGAAGAGTTTTGATGATCAACCGCACTCCCGTTGTACAAAACGCAGTATTATTATCGGTATCGTACTGGAGGGCAGACTCAGGACTGCAATCCCCTTTTGGGGGACGAACCATTCAAATTCTAAGTAGTTTGTCCCCAACACGGGACTGCTGTCACACTAGAAGTATTATTAATAGCTCGGCAGTTTTGCCCTCAGCGGCCTCCTGGACAAGCGGTGGCCACAGGTCACAAGGTCCGTTCCCTTCTACCCCCCCGGTCCCTGCGTCTATTTGTTATCGCGCATAGGGTTCAGCATTCCCGCTGAATGTACGTACCATACGAGGTGTGTGTGTTCTTCTTCACATTAAGCCGTTCTTTTCTAACCGTCGATATCTAGCACAACCAGTGTCCGTGCCGATTCTTCAATCCTACTGCTGTTACTAGAGAGTCGCAAGTTATGTGGTCACAAAACTACGCCACAGCAGAGATACTGCTGTAGATTGTCATAATCCAGCTGCAGTAAGCAGAGTAAACAACGCAATGCCCATGTCATCATGCTGAATACGACAGGCACGACATACAACATTCGATAAATTAGAGATAACAGAAGGAAGAAGAAAAAAAGAAAAAGAAAACAGAAGGCAAAGAAACAAATCATGAGAGAAAAAGGAAAAGGGAAAAGGTAAAAGAAAAATGTGTCGTGCCTCCCTCAGGAGATGTGGCAGACACTGAAGAAACAGCACCACCACTACTATTATACATACCAGGTACAGAGTAAGACCAAGCACCAAAGGAAATAACAAGCAAGCCAGAGAACTAAACACCCTCCAGGTAGCCGCAACAGTACAGTTTGTGGTACGAGTAGCATAGCCAGGTTCTTCCTACCAGGCGGCCTGGCACCTTGCTACCCTGTCTACCGTCTCCGTCATGCGTCCATCAACTATGGCTCACCCCTGGAGAGGATGGGTCAGACAAAATACCAAAACAAGCAAAGCAGGCTCCTCTAGCATGTACCAGGTGCCAGAGTATTCATAGACGTTAACATCGAGCCAGTTTTTTTTTTTTTTTTTCGTTCCTCATGTTTCTTTTGTTGCTTTCGCTTCTTCTCTCTTTCACGTTCAACGCACCTGCCTTGCTATTAACAGCATATATGTCGTGCCATTCATATCGTATCCAGTACGATGTCGACGGGTAGAAAGAGCGGTTTAATGCGAAGAACACACACTCGATGACATGACGTTGAATTGTCCACCAGCTACTCTTGGTTGCTGCTGCTGTACACGTAAAGGTACTTGTGTAGTATCCCTGCTGTGTCGTGGTTTTGCGACCTTGTATGAGCATGCATCTCTCTAGGATTGAAGAATCGGCACGGACGCGAGGTGTTCTTGATGTCGACGGGTAGAAACAACGGCTTGATGTGCAGAACACACACTCTCGTACTGTAGTGCAGGCAGCACTATAAGGTTTAACTCGTCGGTTTTGCCCTCAGCGACCTACTGGACAAGCCGTAGCCACAGCAGTCCCCTTCCTTTTTCCCCCGGCACCTTCCTCCGTTGTTGTCGCGCGTATATGATATTGGGTTCAGCATCCCCGCTATGTGTAGTACCAGGTGCCAGGGTATTGACTATCAGCTATTAATAACAACGTTTATATATCGGTATCGTACCGGATGCCTGTTTTTTTCTTTCAAACTTCGTCATTCATTTTTCGTCATGTTTTTCTTTGTTTCTTTCTGCTGCGGAAGACAGGGTCGGGAACTACGTTTCGCTTTGTTCTATTTTTCAACGCATCTGCATTGCTATATAGAGCGTCTATGTCGTGCCTGTCGTATTCAATGTGTTGTGTTGTTCACACATGGAACCGTTATTTCTACCCGTCCGACATCCAGTACAACCAGTGTCCGTGCCAATTCTTCAATACTTCAGACGTACTCGTACAATCTGTGGTCATAAAACTGCGCCACAGACTGCTGCGGCCGTTCGGTATGCATTTTGATTTTTTTCCCTTCTTATCCTTATGAAAGAAGTACTACATAGTAGGTGGGTGACGAGCGTATTTTGGCCCACTCACTATTGCTCTTTTTACTTAGTTAAGTGTTCACCGGGATGCATAGTCCCCTTTTTCCTTCTCGTATCTTTCCCCTTGCACGTCCCTTTTGGCTCATGCTCGGGGTAAGTATGTATGTGTCTGAGCTTTGGCTTCCCATTTTATTTATTTATTTGGGATTCTTCTCCTTTTCTTTTTCTTTTTCTTGTTCTTTTTCGGTTTGGTTTTTTCGTTGCTTCTCTTTCTTTATGGTGTATTTTGGTTGCTGGCGTATGTATGTATGTTGTGTCGGCCGCACCTAGTGCGAAGGCATGGTATTACGTAGGCTATTAATGCATTACGGTGTGTTATCTCTGTGTCGTAGTCTGTGACCACAGAGCTCGTATCTTTCTAGGGTGAAGAATCAGCACGGACACTGGGCTTGCTGGATGTCGACGAGTAGAAGAACGGTTTAATGTGAAGAACACACACACACACAGAGAGATTACACTGCTGCTGCCCATTGTCATGCAGTAATTAGACCATTTGATCGTACTGGATACGTGTTTCTTCCGCTTCTTCTCTTTTTTCAGCGTTACTTATAGATAGGGCGTCTATGTCGTGCCTGTCGTATCAACTACTGTTGTGTGTTGTTCACGTGAAACCGTTATTTCTACCCGTCGACATCCAGTACAACCAATGTCCGTGCCGATTCTTCAATCGTACTGCTGTTGTAGAGGGGTACAGTACAATCTCTGTGGTCACAAAACTACGCCACAGAGATAACACCAGTGTATATTGTCATTTTTATTTATTTTATTATTATTTTTACTTGTGCTTTCCAGCCTAACTCGTAGGAGGTTTTACCCTCAGCGATCTTCCGTGGACAGGCCGTGGTCACAGGTGTCGTCCCTTCTTCCCCCCGGTACGTGCCTTTATTACGAGCATGCACTCGGTGAGACCCGAACCCACGAAATTGATCTTGATAGGCTCGCGGACCACCTACCAAGCCACCGGGGACGCCGGACATATATAATACCTGGTATTAATAGTAATTAGACAATGCAGTGCCATGTTAATCGTACTGGATACTACTGTTGCGGGAGTCCATAGTTAACAGCACCTATGATATACATAAAAACCTATATATGTACCTATTTTTTCTAACAATATTTTGTCCTATTTACTATGGTCCCCCGTAATACATTTAATGAAAGAGAGAAAACGAATGAACAAAACAAAAAATTAACAAAAAAAAAAACTAAAGAAACTGCTTGTATCACCACTAGCATTCATAGAAACGGACAGAGTCAAGACCAAGAACGAAGACAAACAAGAGGCAGACCCGAAGCGCAACGAAAATAAACAAAATGCACCATCCAGGCGGCCGTAGAGCAGTTTGCGGCACGAGTAGGTAGCATATATAGGCAGGTTTCACCTACTAGCTACCTGGTATTTAATACCTGGTACCTGGTAGTCGATATGGTACCTTGCTACCCTGTCTGCCGCCCCATTCGTGCTTTCGTCAACCATGCCACACCCCCTTGGAGGATGCCTAAGCAATACTTGGTCTGCTGTTACGGGGGGGCATACCTGGTATTAAATATAAATAGGACCTATATACGGTGGTACACACGAAAAACCTGTATTTTGATATTTTTGTAGCAATATTTGGACCTACTTACTATGGTCCCCCGCACTAAACAGAACAGGTTCCTCATCCACCCACGAAACAAGATTTCGTTCATGAGGACATGGACAAGAGGGAAAAAAATATTTGAAAAACAAAAAACAAAAAAAATAGCACGGCGATTCAAAGCGCAAAAAGAAGAAAACAAAGGAAGATCACGTTCGAACCAGTTGCAGCAGTTGACGGCACGAATAGCAAAAGACATTGTAGACGTGTTCCACTTGCTAGAGGGCCTGGTGCCTTTGCTACCCTGGCGGCCTTCTCCTCCCTACTTTCGTCCACCGCGGTCAACCTTCTACTCCTCCTGTTGCCCCCCCCCCCCCCCCCCCCCCCTGCCCCCAGTGCGATGACGCGACATTGCACTGTCTACGCTGGGCACTACACTTTTATCTTTGTTTTAAACCTACTCTAGTCTCTCTGCTGCTATGTCGACTTTTTTTTTTTTTTGTACCACAGAGCGAGCTCGTATCTCTCTGCGATGAATAATCGCCACGGACGCCAGGTGTGTTGGTTGTCGACGTGTAGAAAGAACGCACGCAGCAGGGCAGCACTGAAAAAGGTTTAACTGGTTGGTTTTGCCCCCCAACGGCCCCATGGACAAGCCGTTGCCCCATGTCCGCAGGGTCCCTTTCCCGCCCCCGTACCTGCCTCCATTGTTGTCGCGCACATGCATCTTTCAGCATTCCCGCTACTGCTGTTTATGTACCAGGCACCAGTGTATAGACTAAACATTATACCCACCAGGTACCCTCGGTGTGAATGCTGAACCCTCCGCGATAAATGTGAAGGCATGTGCGCCGCGGGCGGGGGAGGGGGGGGGGGGGTTGTTTGTGTACTCGATAGGAGAGATGTACTCATTATCATGCATGGCCGTAGTCGTATGACCATAGACCCTCGCATCCCTACAATGCCGGGACGGAGCGTGTCGGGTTTTCACCGACCAGGCAGACATTGCTTGCACCAAGCGCGAAGCGCCGTGAGGTGTCCGGCGAGTCGCATGAAGGGTGAGCTGCATCCTACTAAGAACCGCTTGTGAGGCGGACTTGCATATGGATGACAGCTTCAATGAGTTAATTTAATTTCCGGTGTAGCCACTTCCAGAGACAGCAATGGGAGTACTATGTAACTGCCTCATGGATGCCTTACCTTGAACACTACGTGATACGATCAATTCCCTTGTGCTGAGTAAAGGTTATTTACCTCGCACAAATGATCTAACTCGACGACCAGCTGTGGGCAACCGCCAAAAAAAAAAAAATGCGCCGCGGGGGGGGGGGGGAAGGACTACACCTGTGGCAACAGCTTGTCCAGAACGCCGCTGGGTGTAAAATCTCCGACGAGTTAACCTGGGAAGTAAAAACTGAAGAAAAAAAAAATGGAATGTACCGGCCTTCAAATAAGAAACAGAGTATGGCCCAGTTTGTAGTTCTTTTTCGAAGGGTATGTCCCACACCATAGTTCTAATGTATTTCACGGAATTCTCCCGGAAGTGTCGGGGTGTAATCCTCCTGGAGTTCCTTCTATTATGGCATGCCTCATGAGAGAACAGGTAGGAGACCGACCCTCGAAGAAGAAACCGGGAATCTGTGGCCCAGGCTAGATTTCTTTGAAAAAAAAAAAAAAAAAAAAAAAAAAAAAAAAAAACGGGTGTGTTACCACCACCAGCTTTATTCTATATTCTCCCGGATTGCTTATTTCCCCAAAAATCTCGGGCTGAAATTCTCGAAAGTGTGTTGTCTGCGCCTGCATGCGCGGTACATGTTTGTTTTTGTGTTGATCCTGTTCTCTCGCCGGCTCGACGCGCAGGGGTGTTGCGCCCGGCGTTCTTCTGAAGGTAGCCAGTATTCAAGGAGCCGGCGTCTCGTACGACCCTTCTTTCTCTGTCGAGATGAGCTCTGACTGGTATTGCGGAGTAGGTGTAAAATAGTTCTGTGGTTGCATATTGGTACCGGTTTGATGACACGGCGTTTGCCTTTGTCTACTCTGATTAACAATGTATGTACGCAGTGTCTCCGTGGGCGTAGTTTTGTGACCACACAACTCTGTACAAGTACGAGGATTGAAGAATCGGCACGGACACTGGTTGTGCTGGATGTCGACGGGTAGAAAGAACGGCTTTTCAATGCGGAGAACACACACACCAGGTACAGCAGCAGTCAGTGTCTCTCCACGAACGCACATTCTTTTTTGGGTCCGTCTATGATAGGGGCCGGGACCTCAGATTTGCCCAAGGGTCCACACGCCGGATAGATGACGATCATCTACACCCTGCAGCAACAAGTAGATCCATCCTATGATTCTGCCGATATAATATCATCCTATTCTCCTATTCTGCCGATCATGTGAGACCCTGCTGTGCAGCACCATGTTGTGTCTTGTTCACATGAAACCAAAACTGCTGCTTTTTTTTTTTTTAACCCGTCGACATCCAGCGCAACCAGTGTATATATATATGGTACTGCTGGTACGACCGCAGTATCACCACTCATGTCCCGGTGGCTGGGTGATAGTCCGCGTGCCCGAAGATGTCAGGAGACGGCACTTTCTCACCCCCTTTGACAGACGGCAACTTTACCGTGACATGCCTTGACTGACACCAAACTACTGTACCAGGTATAGATCTTGGTATGAAAACACTCGGCCCCTACGCCCTCGACAGCGCACATTTTGTGTGGCTTTTGACATGTCTCCTGACATATTTGCGCGTGCCTGCTGTAAGATGAATTCCGTGGGTTTCGAGTCTCACCGACTGCGTCCTCGCAACGACTTTTTGTTGCATCGCATCATAACCCTTTTTGAACCGCAGTCCCCTTTTGGGGACAAAACACTTGAAATTAGACCGATTTGTCCCCCCAAATCAGGACTGCGGTCCTGAAAGAATCAAGATGGAAAAAATCGGAAAGCGCGCGAGCGAGCGTGAGATAGCAACATTCGATGAAAAATCGACGAGGAGGAGTACGTAGGAATGCTGAATCAACCCTGTGCACGATAGAAACGAAGGCTTGTAACGGGGGCAAAAGAAGGGACGACGCCTGTGCCCACGACTTGTCCAGAAGAACGCTGAGGGTTAAGACAGACCTACCTGCGATTTTTTTACCCTTTTTAGAGCTGCAGTCCCGTTTTGGGGACGATCCAGTGAAATTCCGTGTGTAGTTTTGTTCCCCAAGGGCGCATCTTAACGGGGAACACTAAATTTCGTTTCATCAGATGCGAATTAAATTAGAAAAAAAAAATCAAAGTCAAATTGAAAGAACCGAAAGTCCTCGATAAGGTGGGCCCTTAAATTAAGTTAGAAAAAGAAAAATCAAGTCAAATTGAAAGAGCCGAAAGTCCGCGTTAAGATGGGCCCTAAACGGGACTGCGGTACTAGAAGGGCTGAGCCGGAAAGTAACAGTGACGGTTACAAACAAAAAAAAAAAATGTTTTTGGCCTATAGGCAGGGTGGCAGATTCTGCCCCTCTCCACCCGGCAACACGGGCAACTACTGCAGTAGATCACGCCAAGCACAGGTCAGTGTGTCTCTTGCCCTGGAAGGATCTACAGACAGCAGTATTGAGAGTAGATAATGAAAAAAAAAAAAGGAAAAGGAAAAAAGGGGGGGAATCGAATATCTATATCCCGGGCTAGGGTTGATGTATCCCTTTTTCCCTCAGCGCTGACTGCTGGTTCGGTGGTTGTCTGGTGTATCTCTTGACGTTCTCCCGCCCTCCGTTTATGTGTATACATTTCACCATCATTCCCGCTCGATGGGTGCATCTGATTTTTTTTGTAGCGCGCAGGGTTCGTCGTCACTCTCGCTGCTCTAGGTCCATTTTTCATCGGATTTTGCCGAATCGCACTTTCGCCCGCTTTCGGAAACTTTCGGCTGTACATGGTATTCGTATCAAAATAGTGCACACGTGAGGAGACGCAAGAAAGTATCCTTGAGATCAAAGGAGACATGAAAAACTTCGCCCTCTGAAAATTGGGAGGGAAGGGGACGTACTGCTGCTTGATTAAAATATAGGTTGCAAAAATGAGTTTTGAATATTATTTCCAATTTTCGGGCGGGGGGGGGGGGGGGGGGGGGGGGGGGGGGGGGGGAGAAGAAACGGAGCCACTCTCGCAAACTAGGTGCGTACCGAGTTGGAATTTTCGTCAGAAATGAACTAAATCTTGTCTTTTCTTACAAGTTTTCTTTTTGCGTGTTTTGTTTTTTGTTATCTTAATTTATAAAAAAACAAATATACATACGAACGCACGTTTTTGAGTCAACCAGTTGAAATTTTGTTCGTCTGGGGTGTGTTTCGCTCGACTACAGCAGTGAAAGGATTAAGTCGAGCACGTACGTATATGCCTGGTACGTATCACACATACATGCTCAAGTACAACGAATAAACCAAGTCGGGATTTTGCTTGTCGGAAGGGGAAAGGGTGTACGAATGGTGTGTGCCTTTCACTGCCTTCCAAGATAAACTTGCGTTTGGAAAAGTCAACGTAGGAAAGGGTGTTTATTTCCCCCAAAGATTTGTTTCATCTCTTGACTGACAAGATAGTCGGGTCGGGATTTCGACGTTGGAAAAGGGCGTGTTTTTTTGCGCTACTGCTGCATCTTCCAGGCCTAAAATCGCGCGTCGGGATTCCCGTACGTTTTTGTTTTTTCGCTACATAAAATACCAGTGTACCCACGTGGGAGAAGGCGTGACTTTTTTTACTCATCTTTCGACATGAAGCGCGTCTTGGGATATTCCAATGCTCGGGAAGCAGGGTCTCCTGTTCGCTTCAGCTCTCTGGCCCGTAAGATGAACAACATTCGAGCCTGACAGCAGGGTCTAAACAAGGACTATCCTTCCGGCCAGGAAAGAAAGTGCATGCGTGTGTGTGTGTTTTTGCGTTATTCACTGAGTAGCTTACAACCAAGACAAATCGCGTCGTGATTCCTACGTTGACGTATGGTTGGGTGGGTTTTCACGTCACAGCAGGCAGTAGCAAGACATTCGGGTCGGAATTTATTTTTCCGTGGGAAAAGGTTTTTTTTCCACCATAACTATTACGGGGGTCCATAGTTGATAGGACCTATGGTCAGCACAAAAACCTATGTATTTACCTATTTTTACCAACAATATTTGGTCCCATTTACTGCGGTCTCCCGTAATAACTTCGAGATGTAGCGCGTCAGGATTCCCATGCTCACGGGAAAAGGGTTGCTTTTTCCGAGCGTTTTTCGGTCACCAATGCACCAACAACCACTGTGGCCGGCAATATAATCCCGTTTGATACTCGGATTAGAGTCCCGATCGGGATTACTTTTTCGGCTAAAGCAGCAGTAACTTCAAGGTGGCCGCGTCGGAGTTCTTGCTTTTGGAAGGGTTATGGGGGGGGGTGACGTAGGTTCAACATAACCGCGTCGGGATGCCGTTTCCTCTGGCAATGTCTCTAGCCTGGCTTTTTCGTCGTGCAAGTGTTTTCGTTCTACTATTGATACCAACGACCGTGTTATGGGGGGGGGGAATAAATTACTTGGAATCTTGGAATTGTACTGGATCGTTTTTTGCAAATGTAACGGTATCCTGCACCTTCTGGTAGTTTGGTGTTTTTTTTTCGCTCTGGTCGGAAATGTAAGAATCTCTTGCTGTTCATGTTTGTGCCCCAACGGTCGTTATATTTTCGTGCAGAAAAGAAGAAAAAAAAAACGCCGTGTAGGTACGTGATTGATAGTATTAGTAGTAGTATTATAGTAGTGATGCAAGACCAAGAATACACGGAAGTACAAAAAAAATAGGAAAATGCTCCGTGTTGTACACGAATGGCCATGGTGAAGTTTCGTACATTGGGCGGGGGCATGCGGTGTATTGCGGGAGTGCAACAGCTTGCTGGTGTTGCCATATAGCTGTATTGTTACGCTATTAAATATTGGCTTTTTACTATTAGAAAGCAGCAAAAGCAGCAGGGGTATTTTTTTGACACAAGAGGGTTATAGCGGTCCTTGCGAAGTACGTACATGTAATGGGTACCAGGTGCATGCGTACATGGTACCATCATGGAAGGATTCGACATGAGCGCTGCTATTTCTAGTGCGTCTTGGTATGAACTCTGATGTTTCGTACGTCATGGTATGTATGCACGAGGTGCGATGATACCAGGTACGCGAGCCACGTAATTCTGGTAAATAGATCGTGACCGCTTTTGTAGTCCACCCTCTGGTACACCCCTTTACCTCGTCATTTGGACTGTATGCGTACGTACGATATGATACGATAAGCAGTTGGTGAAAAATGGTCTGGCGAATCGTGCGGAAATCGACACCAGTACGTGGCGCACCCTGCAGATCGGTAGTTCGCTAACTATGAGTAGTACGGGGGGAGCCTATTAATAGTAAATAGAACCTACGGTACACACAAAACACCTACCACCCTGACCCGAAATATAAGCACCGCTTGGTCTCAATATTAGTTACTAAAATAAAAGTTCCTTATATTTCCGATCAGAGTGGTATATATTTTCCCTATTTTTTCGAACAATATTTGGTCCTATTAACTTTGAGAAAAAAGCGGCCTTGCTCGGTGTCGGCAACGTTTTTCTCGTTCTGGAAAAAAAAAAAAAAAAGCGAGCGCTAAGAAACGGTCGGATCCCTCCCTGTGCGAACTATAACTCGACTCCCTTTTAGGATCTGTGATGAACGAGGATTTTTTTTTTTTCGTGTTAGGAGATACGATTTTTTTTTTTTTCTCGTGTCTAATTTTATTTGCATCTGATTGGTCGAAAAAGTGATATCACCAAGCGCGGGCGTTTTTGAATCGAAATAAAATAAATAAAAAATAAATAAATAAAACGGAAAAAAAACCGGAAAATATTTATTTTGCCCTTCCGACTGATTCTGGAGGGTGTCCAACTCGACGCGGCATGTTCCTGAAACCGAAGCAAGCCACGCAAACTTGAGCCGTGTCGTCGACTGCTTCAGAGGCGATGTCCACCATCCGCGAGAGGCGGGGCCACCGGAGCAGCCGCAGCGCGAGGTCCGACGGCCCCTAGCACAGCATAGACCATCGGCGGCGCCTCAAAAGTTACAAGGTCGTTAGAAGGTCGTCGCAGCCCCGTGTTTTCATGCCTCTTTGCCTCGCAAAACCGCACGAGCACCGACCAGGTCACGACTTCGCTCAGAAGTTATATCGCTGCATCTCTGCTGCCTGCGTGGGGCTTCGGGTCTGCCCCAGCCACTCAAGACATGTCGAGAGCTATAGCCTCTCGGGCGGTGCCGTCAGAAATAATCGGGCGCTGGCTGCGTCGCCCGCCGGGAGGACGCGGGTTGTCGCTCGCCTCGTTGGTTGCGCTCGGGTATCCGTTCACCCTTGTGCCGCTATTGATTTTTCAGCAAAATACGCTGTATTTCTCGATGGGGCCCAATGTAGTGTTTTCAACGAAATTCTGTCCAGTCAAGCAGAGATCGTTTTTTTTCTGTTCATTTAATGATAAAAAAAAATGTCCTGCTCGTTACTGCAGGCCCTCAAGAATCGTCGGATTAGTGGAAGGATTGTCTATTTCCCCGTGACAACCGTAAGCGTCGCCAAAATGAATCGTGTTCTCCCCCCTTGCTGTTGCTCTCTTGCCATCGGCCCGTAACCGCGGAATGAATCGTGTTCTCCCCCCGCCCCCGCCCCCGCCCCCATGATTTCTCTTACCGTCAGCCGTTGGTCGTTTTGCTGTTGTTGCTTCAAACCTACGGGCTATTATATGATTCAACGGACTACTCACACTACCGAACGATCAGAAGTTTAGTCTTGTCTCGATGGTCGTAGATTTTTCTTCAAGAGGGCTAGTTAACCTTTTTACGAGCTCAGTCCCTTTTGGGGGACAGAGTACTTAGGATTTGACTGGTTTTGTCCCCGACACGAGACTGCGGTACTATTACCCGGGACCATAGTAAATAGGAGCAAGTATTGTTAATCACGGGGGTGCATAGTAAATAGGACCAAATATGGTTATAGTAAAAATCGGATATATATATATATAGGTTTTTGTCTCCGACGCAGGTCCAATTAACTGTGTTCCCCCGTAAATAGTAAAAATAGGTAAATATATATTTTTTTTGTCCTGTACCGCAGGTCCTATTCACTATGGTCCTCCGTAATACAGCAGTGAAAGGGTTGAGCTTGCCTGGAGGTGGGTGCTGTCGTGTTTGCAGCAGCGCTCGACTTTTTCCAGATCGGGAAGGTTTGCCAATACCGAAACGTCGTTTTCGGAAATATCTGGTGGAGAAGGAGAGACTTCCGAGAATATGGAATGTTGTTTCATCTTGTAGACGCCTTTACCCTTTTCGGACTGCAGTCCCGTTTTGGGGACAAACCAGTCTAATTTCAAGTAATTTTTCCCCCAAACGGGACTGCGGTTGTTGTAAAAGGATTAGAACGTTCCCGAAAAAGCGAGCGCCAAAAAACGATCGCCGAAAAAAAAAAACGATCGCGCACCCGTGCGAACTCGAGCCTGTTTTTTTTTCTTGTTTTCACGGTGGGGGCTGTGATTATGTTGTCGGTGGCTGTGTCGCTGTTGTTGTTGTTCTCACGTCAACTGGTTGCCTCAATAGAATGGAGTCCGTTGTCGCAGGACGGGCTCCAGTAGGTCTGGAGTGATGGGAGAAAAATGCCTCGGGAAACAAGATGTGCGCACGTAGTCCCTCCCACTCGAGAGACCCCGAGGACAACAATGGGCGTCTCATCGTTCGTACTGCTGCAGGAGATGACGAGCAGCAACTGCCCTTGTCTCGCCATCTGTGAAGACATGAAATCACCGGCGCGTGCCGTCTTTTCTCCTGTTGTGTTTTCGTCCTGTTCTGGTGTGTGGAATAGTGTCGGGTACCAGGTACCAGTCGATACGAGCAGAATGTGTACATATTGTCGCTCTGCCGACCTCCTGATTTTTTATTTTTCATTTGTTTTTTGATCGAAAAACGCTCGTTCGAAGAAAAAGACGGAAAAAATGACAAAAAAAAACACGGCCATTGCCCGCATAATTTGCATCTCTCAAGGTTTGAAGAATCAAGACGGGACGCTGGGTGTTGCACTGATCGATGCCCCTTTGGTAACAAGGACGGTTTACGTGGAAGTCGAACGACGCAGGAACCCCGCTGTATGTTTCTGTCCGCATTTCTGTCGGCAATAATGAGGGGAGAAAATCTATTAGGGGGGGGTCCATAGTTAATAGGACCTATTTTATACATAAAAGCCTATATAACTACCTATTTTTACCAACAAAATTTGGTCCCATTAACCCCTTTAGTACCGCAGTAGTCCCGATTTGGGGACAAACCTGTCTAATTCCAAGTGATTTTCCGCCATAACGGGACTGTGATGCTAAAAGGATTAGAACTATGGACCCCCGTAAATAGGACAACTACGCGGCAGCCCTGGGCACCGCGGTATCAACGACAGGCTGTGAATGGTTGGTTGGCTCGGTAGTACAACAGCGGAGCATGTGGGGTCCGATTGTGTCGGCTTCGGTTAGTTATGCTCGCGATATTATTAATGGTCAGCGTACGTAAAGTTACCATTACGAGAGACCATAGTAAATAGGACCTACGATACACCCAAAAACCTGTATGTCTCCCTATTTTTTCAACAACACTGTTTGGTCCTATTTACTATGGGCCCCCGTGATAGAATGTTACAGGGACCACAGGAATGAGGACCAATCGTATACACTATTAGTAAAAACCTACAAATTTCCAGTATTTTTCGTAGGCGTGTTTGGTCCTGATATCTATGTCCCCTCGTACTATTAATATTATTGTATATCAGGCAGCAGGTACTGGCGCTCTGAAGTGCTAGATACGGTATCTGATGTCATGGGATAATACACCAGCTCTAAAGCGCTAAATACGGTATCTGATGTCATGGGATAATGGACCAGTTTGTGTGTCATATTTTTCAACGGACCGAGATACCCCGGTACGTGGATGTCATGCTTCATACCTGTACAGGTACACAGCTCAAGTCTCCGGGCCGGGGGGGGGGGGGGGGCGGTACACGCAACATACTGGATCACACTATAATATTGAACATCCTATAAATAGTTGGTGTACGAATATATCATGAATACCTCGTAAGTATTTATAATTTATATAAATAGTAGGATAGTGTAGATCGGAGAGGATGGATGAATGTCTCAACAACGGTGTTTTCATGGCGCGGATGACCAAAGGGGCACACACCGCCGCCGCCCCTGCCGAACTGCGATATCAACGGCTATATTGTAGCACTATTGGTGCAGACAGCACTACATCTGCTGCTGCTGTGATACTGCTGCCGTACCTGTCGGTGCCACGTACGCACGTTTGGTTTCGATTGTGCGCCCAAAAACGAATTCACGAAAATATGTACCAGAGGTATAATACTCACGCTTTCATGTAGGAAGGACCGCTGTCCCGTTTTGTGCAACGAAGATTGTCAAGAGGCAGCATTTTCGCCCCCTTGACGTGATAAGACAGCGACTTTGCCTTGACATGCCTTGACTGACGCCAGATTACTAGGTTTTAGTGTGGAACCGTCGGCACTACACCCCTGGCAGCGCACGATCTTTGCCTTGCTTGACTTGACATGTCTCCTGGGACAGAGTGGGTTGTCCCCAACACGGGACTGCAAGTCCTACTCTGGGATTATTTTACCTGATGATCAATTCCATGGATGCTCTACAAGGTCTTAAGTCGACAAAGAAAAATTATTTTTGTCAAAACAAAACGATACACACCTTGTTCTTTTACCTGATGAGCGATTCCATGGATGGTCTACAAGGTCTTACGTCGACAAAAAAAAAAAAAAAAAAAAACCGTCAAAACAAAACGATACACACCTTGGACAGACCATGATCTACAGATATATCATGATCTAGATCATTCAGTTCATCGCCTGCCGCTGTGAACGTTGTGCATCTGCTTACTAATTACGGAGGGCCAGAGTAAATAGGACCTCCGGTACGCACAAAAACCTACATACTTTCCTATTTTTTTCAAACAACACTTGGTCCTATTTACTATGGCCCCCCCGCAACAGCAGTAGCACAGATCCAAACCGAGGAAACATGCGCCGGTAGGGGCTTGGAGATTATTCAGGTCCCACCCGGCAACATGGGCTTCTACTGATGCAGATCATGTACAGGATCGGGAATATATAGACCTATCTGCCTTGAATGGGCTAACGAGATCACGACGCGGAAGGCGGCGGTCTGTCTGTCTGAGGCGTGAAAAACGATGTTGGATACACGACAGCAGTACAGCAAGCAGTAGTTTTTCGGTCAAGAAGCCCCGTTAGTCCGAATTTTTGCCTCGAAAAACAAGGCGAAAAAAAAAAAAAAAAAAAAAAAAAAATGCCTCACAAGGAAAAGCGGTAGTGCGAGATCAGAGTGCCACACAGAGGGGGGCAGTCGAGTCCCAGGAGTCCCAGACTGTCCCCTGGACCATGTATCTTTCATACATGTACGATCTCCTGGATATTTCCGTTGTTAGTACGTCACGTGCTCTTATACTCGTAGTACGTATCGGACTGTCTCCTCATACTCATACTATCTACGGGAACGTTTCCGTTGGTAACACGTCACGTTCTGTCGTGTACCGGTACGTATTGCACCGCTTTATAGCTACTGCTGTTGCGTGATGCCATCGCATCCTCCCTAAAAAAAAGATGAATACCTCTCCCTGGTTCCCCAGGTATTTAAAACGAAGGGGGTTAAGGTCAGCGTACGGCCGTATACGGTTTCGACGCCCCGAAAGGTCCCGTCGTTCAGAGAGGGGAGAGAGTCTTATAAGGATTAATCACCCTGGGCTGGGATAATCGATCGGCCTTTTACCCCTACTTGTATAGCTCAGTGGCTAAACACCTTCACACATGCACTCGGTGCGACTCGAACCCACGAATAAACTGATTTTGATAGGCACGCGGACCACCTACCAAGCCACCGGGGACGCCGTAGAAGATACCATACCATACCATCGTACCACATCATGAAGAATATCGCTGTAGGGTATGCTCAAACGGCCCGATGGCGCCAAGAGCCAGGGGGCACAGACCACCGCCCCTGCCCAACAGCAGTAGTAGCAGGTACGAAAACTTGTCACTAAGTAATATTAATAGCAAAATATCTATGTCGCGTGAGAATTTCGATGCCTCCGTCCAAGCTTGCATTATATGGTACGTAAAACACCTAGGGAGCAGCAGGGCAACCCTTTTGCCCTGCTCTACCGTATTTTTTTTTGCGGGTGTGTACTGATGCTGGCGCTGGCACCCCGCGCGGCGTCGTGATGGCGTTGTGGTTCGTGGCGCCTCGCATGATAACTCGCCGCGATCGGCACAGCGACCACTCACCACCGAAAAGCAATGATATCGGATTACGGCCGGAAAAGTTAATTCTTACGCGTTTTACTGCAAAATGAGAAAATTGCGTACTTACGTGTAATTACGGCAAAAGCAGGGGACGTTTAAGAAACATACCCGCTAGGATCAGAACGCACGTCCAAAATTGTGCAGACCTTCATTTTATATATTTTTTTTCGCAATTTATGTGAATTTATAACAATTTTTTTAGGTTCGTGCTGTAGCGCCGTGGCACTGCTGCTGTAAGCTGTAAGCCTCCGTCAGTCCGTCAGCATGACACCAACAACGGAGGCCACCCTGCTTGCGGCTTGTAGTTTGTAGTCGTGAGTCGTGAATAACATAGGTTGAATTTATCCATAGGTTGAATTTAATTTATCGAGAAATACACTACCGCAAGCTCAAAGTCCAAATGTGGCTGCTGGGAAGGAAAAATGCGGGGGTTTCCCAGAGACTTTTACGATTTTTGTTTATAGGGGACTGGGGGCGTAGCGTAATTTCGCCGGCCCAGTCCTATTACGTACCGCCAAAACGGCTCGCCGTAAGGACGTAATGCCGTAATCCGACATCATTGCCGAAAAATGACGTCCTCCTCCTCCACGTTTCAAAAATCCCAGAAAATACGCGCATTGCCATCCATCGGAAATATGGAAATCGCCATAATTACCGAGAACGGAAAGGCTTACAAAGCATTAATAACATTATGCCAAGCAAAGCAAAGCAACATGATTTAAAAAAATGTTCATACATACATTTCGTCTCCCCGAACTCCGAAAATAAATGAATATTTTTATCCACACACAACAAACACACTCTACTATCAATAGATTTTCGCCATGAGGGGGCCACGATATATATTTTTTCTGATCGATACTGATTCAAGACATCATTAATATTATTACGGGGATCCATAGTTAACAGGACCAAATATTGTTAGTAAAAATAGGTAAATATATAGGTTTTTATGTATACCATAGGTCCTATTAACTATGGACCCCCCGTAATAGTTAGTTTTCACTTACGTGCGACGCACACGGTATGACTTACACGTCGGGTGCATTGGTGAAACATTTGAGGTATGTGGAAGTGGTGCTACATGTGGAAACATGGAGGTAAAAAATGTGGAAATATGGAAATGGTGTGGAAATATGTTTGAAGTGAGGTATTTCGCCTACTTGAGACCTATGCCGATGGAAAACGCGAAGTCCAAAAAGTTTTCTTTCAAAAATATTGCTTTGAGAAAACAGCCGGAAATATAATATCCTCATACCGCCGCTGTAGGGAAAAAGGGAAAAATGTTTGATTTTTATTTCTTTTTTTTCTAACGGCTGCAGACGGCGCAATTTGTTTTTGTCTCGTTGCAAATTGTCGAAAACACGCTGATAAAAATCAGCTTGCTCGTACGACGATAGAAACTCGATCTCGATATAGACTCTCAAGCCCACGGCCGGCCCGCTTGGTGTCAGGCAAGGCCAACGAGTATAGATGACGGCCTCGAAGATAGAAAGTGGATCGATGCTCTAGGGGGCGAGAGCTTGCCGGCGGCGTCCTGTGGTACCTCCGAAACCTGAAAAAAAATACTGTTTTTTGCCATTCGAGACGGATCGAGAAATTTTGTCTTCTGTTCTGTGCACACCAGCGGCTAATTATTTTTTTATCGTACGCCTGGCCAGCGCCCGCCACGTCACTAGCCATTGTGTGAACACGGTGGGTCGGAGCCCCTAGCGAGCGCACTCCGTTCGGAATTCATGACGCAGTCGTTGGTTTTGTCGATCGATGTCTGTCGAGGACTCGGAATCTCGCCGCTTCGAACCAAACATCCGCATGAGTTTTTCTGAAGCCGGTCTTGACCCAACATCGGCCCCAGAATTATTTTTTTCGGGCTTTTCCAAAAGTTTAGAACTTTCCGTTTGAAGAAACGTGCCCATAGCAAGCTGCACCTGAAAAGTTATGACGGTATATCTTTGGAATTCAAACTTTTTATGGGAATTTTGCGTTTCCATTGGCATGGGTCTTGTAAAGTTGTTTCAGAATGTCGGTGGGGTGGTCGAGGTGAAATCGCCGGAAACTCCCACGAGGCAGGAAGTGATGGAGGGACGTCTGGAAGCGGGGTACTCTGCTGTCATGCTTGGCCCTAGTTTAGAGCGAGGGGGGGGGGGGGGGGGGTACTGATTAGTTGCTTGCCCTATTAATTGTAATTTGAACTTGGACCTCGCATACATGTCGAGACGGAGCACCATAGTCTAGGGGGGGGCGCGGGGGGGGGGGGGGAGGAGATGTACTCATTATCATGCATGGCCGTAGTCGTATGGTGGCGGGGGGGGGGTCGGGGGGCGTACTCATTTGTTGCTTGCCTTAGTCATTTGACCATTGACCACGCATCCCTTTCGAGACGGGGGGGGGGGGGGGGTCAACTTGGCGGAACAGATCATGTGCGCGGGGGGATGGGGGGGGGGGGGGGTACGCGACATCATGCATTATCGTAATCGTATGACCACAGAGGGGGGCGTAAGCTGGAGGGGGGGGGGGGGGGGGGGGATCGGTGGGAGGAAATGTCTAGAGACAGCCGATGTTCAGTGTAATGGCTGTCAGAGCTTTGCCAATGGGAAAGCGGGGTTTACATAAAAAGGTTGAATTTCAGATGATGCCCGCCAGATTTTTCTAGTACGAGCTTGCTATAAGCACGATTCTTAGAATGGAAACTTCCAAACTCAGACATGGATCGACAAAACCAACGACTGCGTCATGAATTCTGAACGGGATTTGCTCGTTCGGGGGCGGGCGCTGGCCAGGCTTGCGATAAAAAAAACAGTTGGTCGCTGGTGTGCAGGACACAGATGATAATATTTCTCGATCCGTCTCGAAAGGCTATTTAACATGTTTTTTTTTTTCTCGTGATTGAGAGAAGACGTAGGACACCGCCGGCGAAAGCTCTCGCCCTCAGAACAATGGATCCACCTGATATCTTCGATGCCGTCGTCTACACTCGTTGGCCTCGCTCGACACCAAGCGGGTCGGCCGTGGGCTGCGTCTATGTCGAGATCGAAGGTCTATCGTCGCACGAGCTGATTTTTTTTTATCGTGCTGACAATTTGCAACGAGAAGAAAAAAAGGGTGCGCCCGCCTGCAGCCGTTTGAAAAAAAAAAGACGAAATCAAACCTGTTTCCCCTTCTTCACACGGGCTGCGGTACGAGAAACATGCTCGGCTGTTGATTGAAAGCAATATATATATATATTTTTTAATTTTCGAACTTCGCATTTCCATTGTCATGGGTCTCACAATGAAGAAATTTCCTTTGCTTTATATCTGTGGTTTCTTGTTACCCCTACACATCCGATTTTCCGATTCGATAAGTGTCTTTCCCATGAGGGTAAAATGAACGATTTTAGTTTTTTTTTCAGACTTGTATTTCTCTCACAGTCAAAATTTAGTGTAGAATGTATATATTGATAATGTGTATCGATCCACAGAAAAAGAAACAAGATTTGCCTCGGCAGGCTCGTAGAAAAAAATAGGATGGAAGAAAGTTGGCGTTCAGCCCATAGACCCCGTTTTAGCTCGAAACTTCCGATATCTCTTCCAAAATCTTGAATATTCGAAAAGTCTTCTCACTGGAAAGGCAAAATTCTCAGTGAGGAAAATCGGGTGCTCCTAGGCTATCCATCAGGGCAGCTACTGTAGGCCTGTCGTCCTTTGTCACCCCTCTGGCGAGGTGGCGTGTGGCCTGGCGCGGGGTCGACGAAGAAGTCGTCTCCGCCGCCACGGTAACGCAAGATGTGTATTGCTTTGGAGCGCAAGAAAAAACTTGAGAGCGAGCGGGCTGGCGGGCGGGCGGGCGGCCCGCCCTATCCCGACCCGCCCCGGTCAGCTCCGCCCGCCGCCTTGCGTCGAGGGGGCATGCCGCCTGTGTTCAGGGATTCGGTGGTAATCCAAGGTCTAGATTCGTCATAAAACAGTAGATTCGGTCTACACAAGCTTTTTGTCCGGGTTCCACGCCATGAAAAGCTGGAATCGGGTGTGGTCCGAGGTCTAGAGACTCGTTCTACAGCAGTCGCAGATTCATTTTCTGTTGTTACGGAGGACCATAGTAAATAATAGCACCTACGGCACACGCAAAAACCTACATATTTTCCCTATTTTTACTAACAAAATTTGACCCCGTTTACTACGTATGGTCCCCCGTAACAATGGATTGATTCCAGGTTCGAGGGGAGGGAAAAAGGGCAAAAAGGATTTGCAGGGAAACTGGCTTGTTTTTTTTTTCGTGGGTGTTGGGCCCTCTTCCCTCGGTTTAGCCAGCCGTACAAAAGCCGTAACGGGATGAATGTATGTCCAGGGGTTACATGTTCGAGTAGTATTATTATTACGGGGGACCATCGTAAATGGGACCAAATTTTTGTTAGGAAAAGTAGGGAAATATACAGGTTTTTTGTGTGTACCTTAGGTGCGCTATTTTTTACTATTTAAGGTCCTCCGTTTCTAATAGATGTCCTTAAATGTGTAACCGCTCTCCGACCGGTTTTGTAGGAGGCGTTTGGGCAATGGTGTGAAAAGTGTGGGTACCCCGCCATACGGCAGTCATGATTGGTGGGGCAGACGTAAAAGAGAAAAGGTAAAAGATGCCGAATCTGCTCGTCCCGACTTGCGGAACTCAAAACATGGTGTCCCAGCGATTTTTCCGGCTCACCAAGGCCGGTTTCGGCCTCGTCCCGAGGTGAGGCATACGTGGCTGCCTCAAATCGAGATTTTAGGCAAAAGTATCAACCAAGGCAGCAGAATCAACTGCCTCGTCCCACATATTGCGCGGGGCACTCCCCCCGCACCTATTAGACGGTCCTTGCGCCGCCGTAAGTCCGCCATGCATGGCCAACTTCCTTGGAAGCGCCCGAGCAGCAAATATTTACGGAGGGCCACAGTAAATAGCACCTAAGGTACACACGAGAACCTGTAGATTTTTCCCTATATTTTGACCAACAAAAATTGGTCCCGTTTACTGTGGTCCCCCGTAGTAGAGGCCTCTGGTTAGGAGTAGGGTCCAAGGGTTGGAGTTCCGGGTCGAGGTGGTGCTGCCCCGCCGTGGGCCGAGGCCGGATATTAGTATCGCCGTCGGGAAAAAAAACAAAATCCGGTATAGTTTCGTTAGGAAACCCCTCTCTCCCTTCATCAGAACAGCATCCCTCTTATTCGGGCACTTTTGAATTAAGTTTGTTTGTCCTATACGGCAGGTTTACGGCTGCTGACGGCCGGTCCTTACACGTCCGGAGAGAGGGGTGGGCGGGAGTAGGGGGGAAACGATGGAGGGAATATATAGTGTACCGCTTTTACCGGCAATGGAAGGAGGGAATGATGATTCGAGGCGTGCTTTTGGAATTCAGAGTTTGGTTACGTGAAAGGCTGAATGGACAACGTGTGAGCTTTCATGACGATTTTGTCTTTTTTGTGCCCGTATTCACCTACAGTACGTGTCCGTCCTGATTATATTCTGTGTGTCCCGGAGAGAACCAAACGATTTGATCAAAATGCTGGTTGTGAGACGAGAGAAAACCAAGAACTAATCGCGAAGGAATCACGGAGGTAAAAGCGAGCGAAGTGCTGACGTACTGGGCACGAGAACAGGAAACAACGCAAAGCCAGGACCAAAAGTAAGAGAGAGAACCTGGCATGAGCCAGAAACTTCCGGCCGAAATCTGCCGGAGAACAAAAAAAATAGTCCCGTAGTCGCGAAGGAGAAGAAAAAGCGAAGAGAAAACGTCTCTCGGACAGCAGCAAGCACAAAAAACTGAAAGCCAAAAACAAATAGGGATGCGAGACTGTCCGGACATGTTGAAGGACCGCTGAGGTTATCACCATGAATACCCAAAACGGTCCCCATTTCCGGGCAAAGTGGTACCCACTGACTCCACTTGAGATGTGCGTACTGTGCTGCACGAGTACCGACTCACGACTTGTGGCAGGCCGTCGCAAACCGAGTATGGACGTTGGGCGACATCCACGGCTGTAGATGTGACAGGGCGCACTTTTACCTGTTGCCTGTTACGTTTCCACTTAGTCCTACCACTCACCGTTTCAGATGTTTTTTTTTGCGCGTAGAGCGCTAAAAAATGCAGTCTTAAACCCATTTAGTACCGCAGTCCCGTTTTGGGGACAAATCACTTGGAATTAGACTAGTTTGTCCCCAAATCGGGACTACTGCGGTACTAAAGGGGGTTAAGGTGCGAAGAGTAGGTTGGCCCAGCAGAAAAAAAAAAAATGGTTCGAATCACGTTTGACGTTACACCCTAACCCGTATTAACCTCGACCGTTTTCCCGACCGCATGGAAATTTCTCGCGATGAACAGGTGATGAGGAGGAGTGAGTGTGGGCTGTCAACCATTTTGGCGAAGCTGGGCCAAGTAGTTAACGCGATTCCAGTGTATACGTAGCACTATACCAGTGAATACGTACGTACGAATATTGTACTGGTACAACCGTTCAAAAACAAGGGGTAGAATGCCGTGTATTATAGAAAGTACTCAACCCAACCCCAATCGTATTCCCGACCGCATGGAAATTTCTCGGAAGTAATATGTAATGAGTTATCAATTGCGTGAGCTATCAACCCTATCTTATGGCGAAGCTGGGCCAAGTCGTCAGCAACCAACTATACCAACTATACCAGTGTATACGTAACACTATAGATTAGTGTATACGTACCAATATTGTACTCCTGGTCAAACCGTTGAAAAATAAAAAGAGGTATTCCGGGGGACGATAGTAGTAACTATTAATAGGACAAAGTATTGTTGGTAAAATAGGTAAATACTCGTGTAAAGGTTTTATGTATACCATAGGTCCTGTCAACTATGGACCCCCGTAATAGAACGTGTAGGAAGTACACCTACAGCGGTACCTACCGTACTCGTTATAGGCATTAGTGAACACCAGCAGTATACTATTTATTACGGGGGACCATAGTACATAGGACCAAATACTGTTAGTAAAAATAGGGAAATATGTAGGTTTTTGTGTGTATCGCAGGTCCTATTAACTATGGCCCCCCGTAATAGTAGTATATTTACATTTGGTTGTGTATAT
>JASSKH010000009.1:7040624-7061957 GCA_031763025.1 Macrocystis pyrifera | reverse complement strand
GTGACGGGTCTTTTTAGGCGCGTAAGGGTCTCGTTTGGCGCTATTATACTATGTATTGTACCGAGGGCGGTCAGTCAAGGAGTCAAGGAGTCACACGGCGATCTTCTACTACCATATAAAACCATGGCCTTGACGTACCAGTAGCATATTTGTTGCAGCTATTGCCCAGATGCTGCTGCACCCACGGACAAACTTCATTTTCCAACATTTGTACTATTAATATTACGGCAGTACGAGTGATGGGAATTATGTGTTCGCACGGTTGTTAACAGCAGCTTTGTGGCTCGCGTGTCGGAGAGAAGGTCGCATGGGTCGACTGCTTGTGGTGCGCTGGCGTCTTCTACATACCCTCGGTGCTGCTGTTCTGCTGTTGCTGTTGGTGCTGGTGTTCCTGTGCTGTTGTACACCGCACTACTACTGTTGTTACCGGGGGACCATAGTAAATAGGACCAAATATTGTTATTTCGAGGGTCCATAGTTAACAGGACCTATGGTATTCATAAAAACCTATATATGTACCTTTTTTTACCAACAATATTTGGTCCTATTTACTATGGTCCCCCGTATTGGTAAAAATAAGGAAATTTATGGGTTTTTGTGTGTATCGTAGGTCTTATTTAGGATGGTCGCCCGTAATAGTTTTTTTGTTACGTGTGCTTGAGATATTCGGTACTCCTTGTGCTGCTGCTATGTACCGGTGGGAAATTGTACCGTAAAATGCGACATCGATACGTACATAGCGGGCTTTCAGTTTTTGTCAGCGCTTCTTATTCTGTGCCAGCAGGTGCATATGTATGTTCCTCTCTCTTGTTGCTTTCTTCTGCCCTCTCGTTCTCCCTCCCGCCTCCCTCTCGTGCGTCCCTTCTATATCCTCGTCCCTGTATATCTCTCCCCCCATCGCTCTCCTCTTTCTCTCTCTCCCCCCCCCTTCCCCCCCCCCCCCCCCCCCCCCCACTCCCGCACTCTCTTGGTATCATCCATTCCACAATGTCTTTTTTCGAACCTTTTTCAACCATGCTACTCCTGCCCGTGGGCGGGCTCCTTCTTGTCCAACTAACTGCCCAGCTCAACACAGCCTCGGGCCAAGAGATCATGGCTCCGCGCGCGCCCCCGCCTGGAAGCGCGACCTTGAGCAACGCCCGCCGCCCTTACCCCCCCCCTCGGTCTCCGGAGCACACGCGAGCGGGGGTGGATCTTTTGACGGAGCGGAGCCTTACCTGCGGTCCGTGGGCGACAGCGAGGAAGCGCGGTACGGAACACAGACAACCAAGTTACCGCAAAAATCGTTTGAGTTGTTCGGTCAGCAGAGGCGCGACTGTTATAACGCTTTTATTACGGGGGGCCATAGTAAATAGGACCAAATATTGTTAGTAAAAAATAGGTAAATTTATAGGTTTTTATGTATACCGTAGGTCCTATTAACTATAGACCCTCGTACTGCAGTCCTGTTTTTGGGGACGAGTCACTCTAATTCTAAGTAGTTTGTCCCCCTCACGGGACTGCAGTACTAAAAGGGTCAATCAGCGCTTGTTTTTGTCGACAGCAGCCGGGAAGGGTCTTGAGGGTTGCTATTCATAAAAAAAAAAACCGATCGTTTATATTTTCGGAAGGGTCTCTTTTATCTCTTCTCTCTTGGCTTGATCTTTCCGACAACACCTTGTTTCTCGGTAGTGTTTTTTATTCGGCATTGATTGTTGTTCGGTAGTGATTGTTCGGTGATTGTTCGGTATTGGTTGTTATTCGGTATTAAAACAAATCGAGCGCTGAAAACCTATCGCACGCACGCACGCCCCGCCCCCCCGGCCCCCCCCCGCGTGCGAACTCCAACACTCTTTGCTTGCTTCGTCGCACTTTTTTTTGTACGCGCGCCAGTTCATAGCCCAGTGAATCCGACCGCGACGTGTGGCTGATGCGGTAAAATCGTCCCGCAAGTAGTAGAAGCGCTCGTTGCAAGGGAGTGTATTGTAGTGCACGATTAATACTGCTGTCGTACGTAGCGCGTTTTCAAGTATACCGCTGCACCACGTATTTCGTGCTGCTGCTGCTGCTGCTGTTGTATGTATAGCCGTAGACCGTCGTGCCCACGCCCCGAGTGGAATTTTTTTTTTTCTCTCACGACTCTTCGTGGTACTGCTGTATGTATGTATGTATGTATGTATGTATGTATGTATGTATGTATGTATGTATGTATGTATGGTTTCTTAAGATATAAAATGCTTAAACGTTTCGAGTGAAATCGAACGAACGCAACGTGAGAACGGCGTTGTTAAACATCCCGCGGTAGATCTGCCCCGCCAGCAGGTGCGATACTTGTTCTGCGCCCGTATCGAATGGTGCCGCTGTTCCAATGAAAGGTACACGCAGGGTTTTGTCGCGAGCCTGTGAGGCATTTTTTTTTGTTTTTTTTTTTTTTTTTTTCCCCCCAGAGCGAGGATTTTTTTCAAAGGCCTGCTTGCTCGATGTATACTGCTTTGGGGTAGTTGTGCTTCGAAATACTCTATTAAAACGCCAAGAAGGTGCCATGCGGGCAAAATATGTCACAAAGAGTCGCTGTACGGGCAGGTCTCTAGCGCATTATGAATAAATACATCGACGAATCGACGAAGCAATCAGCGACATTTTTCGTTTCCGATGTCGACTGACTGACTGAAATCGAACGATTGAATCGTGCGATGGGCTCTTTTTTTTCTATTCTATTCGATGAGTCGGCTGCGGTTCATATTGACAACAGCCCCGTCACCTGCCATACGTATGTCGTACGTACTTACTTGCTGCTGTACCAGTGCCAGGTAGATGAGAGCACACGGTAGAAACGCGATGAACGCAAGTACTGCACGCAGTAACTGACTGTGTGCCGTGGGGGGTGGTCATGACGCGAGGGCTTGACGACGCGATGCGCAGCGTTGTTGATGACGCGTACGTAAGCGTTGGTAAGCCTTTCAAGACCGCGGTAGTCCCGTTTTGGGGACGAACCATTCAATTCCTAAGTAATTTGTCCCCGAAAACGGGAGAGGGAGTGCGGTACTAAAAAACTGCAAAAAAAGGTGGTACCTCTACTGCTGTCTCGTAATTTTTTGCGCCCACAGGTCTTGTACGTGTTAACTGTATTCAGGATGAAGAATGACTATTAATAGTGCGGGCACTACTTACTGCTGTGTCTATGTTGTCTGTTTTGTTTTTCACATGGAACCGTTTTTTTCTCTGCCCGTCGAAATCCAACACAACCAGTGTCCGCGCCCCGATTCTCCAATCCTAGAGAGGTGCGAGCTCTGTGGTCATTGAAAACTACGCACTGGGTGTGCTGGATGTCGAGCCGTGAAGCAATAATGGTTTCAATGTGAAGAGACACACACGATGCGATAGCGTGTGTCAAGAACCAAACACACGCAATGACGATGCCATGGTGTACGTGGGGACCCAGCACTCAGCATCACATTATGCTTCTTTATTACGGGGAACCATAGTAAATAGGACCAAATATTGTTATTAAAAATAGGCAAAATGTATAGGTTTTTTTGTGTGTACCATAGGTCCTATTAACTATGGACCCCCGTAATAGCAACGGTACCGTGTACCAGTTCGATCGGAAATATAAGGCGAGCTTGTGCTTATTGTGGTGATCGAAGTTTACCCCTACGTTTTCGATCATATCGGTACATAACACGCAAGAAAACGCACACACACACACACACACACCTTCTGGGATGATTTATTTTTCGATCCGATTTTCGCCGGACCACCGTAAGAGGGAGAGGGTCGAAAGTACGCACACCCAGCGAAAAAAAAGTGCTGGATTTTTTTTTTTCAAATTAGGTCGTGGAGGTATTCCCCGCAGGCGCGCCGTTTTTTTCGGCGTTTGCACTCTCGGTCCTGGTGGGTCAAGCGAACCAGCCCGAAAATTGGCGCAAAAGGGGGTGTTGTCGTTTTTGCCTGTTGAAATTCTTACTTATAGGAGACCGGTCGTTTCGGGCGTGTCAAGGTCCTTTTTGGCGGTACGTGCGCCAATCTCGACTATTTGGGGACCGCAGACCCGTTTTGGGGACAAACTACTTGGAATTAGCGTGGTCTGTCCCCAGAAACGGAACCGCGGTCCGTACACAGGTTAATACCACCCCATGAAGGAGCCCAAAAAACGTGGTCATGTCTCCATAATTATTGTGCCCACCAGGTAAGAGCATTGCCTTTTTTTTTTTAATACTGACCGTGCTAATTCCCCAAGTTTGTTTTGGCTCGTGACACACGCTGTGTGTGTTCTTAATGTCCCGAGAAGTCTTGAAACGGAGGGTCTTGAAGTGGGGTGGGTCCCCACCACTGCTGTACGTACCTGGGGAATAATTAGTGGCCTCCCGGGGCCCTATTATATATACCAGGTATGTTATATAGGGGTTGGGTTGGCGTCGGTTGGCAACGACACTGTAAAACATGGCCGCTCACTACGTGAGCTAGACATCCAGGGTACCTTTTTATTTTATTTGTTTATTTTTTTGGCGGTCGCCCACAGCTGGTCGTCTCGTTATAGATCATTTGTGCGAAGTAAAGAACCTTTACTCTGCACAAGGGAATTGATCGTATCACGTGGTGTTCAAGGTAAGGCACTCAAGAGGCAGTCACATAGTACTCCCGTTGCTGTCTCTGGAAGTGGCCACACCGGAAATTAAACTAACTCATTGAAGCTGTCATCCATATACAAGTCCGCCTCAGAAGCGGTTCTTAGTAGGATGCAGCTCACCCTTCATGCGACTCGCCGGACACCTCACGGCGCTTCGCGCTTGGTGCAAGCAATGTCTGCCTGGTCGTTGGAAACCCGACATGCTCCGTCCCGGCGTTGTAGGGATGCGAGGGTCTATGGTCATACGACTACGGCCATGCATGTGATCGAGTACATGCCTCCTATCGAGTACACCCCCCCTCCGGGAGGGCCCCCGGAGGGCCCCCGGGAGGGCCGCCGCAGGCCAAAAATTTGCGATATATGCGCGAATGTATGCCCGAAAAAACCAAGTAACGAAGTGCGTTTAAACGCCTCCCGAACCTCGAGAAGGCGAGTATCGGGATCAGAATCTAATTTTCTTTTGTTCCACTACAGGCGAATAGAAAAAGGGCCCGACAAAACAGAAAACGCCTCCGGCGAAATCGGAAAGGGGGCTCAATTTCGAATTTGAAAAACAGTGGTTCAATTTTTTGTTCGCCTACGGCGAACAGAAATGGCCGCAACTTTTTTTTGGGCCTGCGACCAAAAAAGTTTCTCTCCCAGAATCGCGTGTTGCGCTGCGCGCAACAGGCCCTTAAGCCTCAAGGCCAGTTGTGGTAAAATGTACCAGGTATGATAAGAAAAGTCACGCGTTTTTCCGCTTCGCCCATCGGTTGTCGTATCGATATCGTAGTTTTTGACCATCCGATACAATTAGATAATTTCGGACTATGTATCAGGTGTCGGATTTTTAGCCTCTTGTATATTGTACCGGAATCGATTACGTATCGTTCCGATATCTCGGAGACGATTATGTATCGTTCCGATATCTCGGAATCGATTACGTATCGTTCCGATGTCCACCTCTAGTGACAACTATCAACGAATGACGCACCCACGTCCGTTTTGGTCGGCGAACGACCCGTCGCAGCAGTGACTGTTGGATATCAAAATATCGAACGTTTTTTTTTCGCTATTTAATATGTAACTGCAGCAGCAGCAGCAGCAGTGTCGATCGTTTTGTGCAACGTGTGCTCTCCTCCCTACATCTCGCATCCACGTGTTTTCTTTTGGTGATGGTACTGAACGAACGCTTCAATTTATCGAGTACCGACGTCTCACATGTCCCAAGATCACAATCATGCTCCCCCCCCCCGCCCTGGCCACCAGCCGGTTAACCCTGAACTGAACTAAAGCTGACGACGTCTTGGCTGAATGAATAAAGCGGAGACACATCCCCAAATTCGTAAAATATCAGTTTCGCGTCGCACGCACTGAGAAGATGAAAACTGGAGAAGCAAAGTTCTCATATTTAGAAGTTACGGATAACTGATAAAAAGGGAAAACGACCGTAACTACAGCAGTACAACAAAACCGTTGAGTACAACAGCAGTCGTACCCACTTGGTTCTTCTTTGTGATTTAGCTGGCGTCGTAAGTGGCGAATGGTTGCGTACGAAAACTGATGAAGACATAGCAAGTAGACCAGTCTAAAACCTTTATATATGTGCATACGTATAAACCTACACATCCCGTATATAACACGCTTTAATGCAAGTACCACACCAAGCTTGCAAATACGAGTTTTGAAGATTTTGTTTTTCATTACACGGCTTTGTTTGTCTGTCTGTCTGTCTGTCTGTCTGTCTGTTTGTTCTTTGTTCTTTTTTTTTGTTTTTTTCTTAAAAGTATGTGAGTTGTTTGTAGCGCTCTGCCGTTGGTATAACACCTCGTTCGTATGGTGTTTCAGCTATGGCAATCAAAAATCTGGATCATATGTACGAGCTGGGCCAGCCGAAAAAGAGATTGACCGTCTGAAGTCGTATCTCGTGAACCACTGCGAAGTAGGACTTGAAATTTGGAGGCACTGACCCTGACACAACACTGCGTGTGCCAATATAATATATGCATATAAAAATAATACACGTTTATAGTTCGACTCGATATCGACGAGATATTGCCGAAAACTCACAAACACCAGCTTTTTCAACACGAAATTCGTAATAAAATCGTCGTTCTCGATCAGGGCGAAAATTGGTGAAGACTTACTGTAGCCAAAGACCCTACGAGAAGACCGATATTCGTTTCAGTGCCCAATTCGCCACCCATCAAGAGATACTAATATTACCAAAACACGATTTTCACACATAAAACACGTGCGTACGGTATTTTTTGTTTTTCTGCGATGCCCCGTTCAAAATTTGCGACTTCGACCCGAAATTTTAACCTGGTATTTCCACGGCATATGCAGACAAACGGAAAGCGAGCCCTTTTTTTTTTCTTTTCAGACATGTTCCGGTCGCTTTTGTATTTTTCCGAGTCCTTGTATCGGAATCATCTCTCGAACAAAAAAAAAAAATCCATTCCTTTTGTGGGTTGGTGCATGATCAACAAACACCGTGTCCAAAAAAATCGCATCCAGATACATAGTTTTGAGCGGGGCGTGGACAATCAGCCGATTTTGCAGCACTTTGGCTGGTCATACAGGTTACACACGCAGACAAACGCCCTGGGTTCACGTGCCTTTCCGTTTACCCCCCGTCCCGGCATTGTAGGGATGCGAAGGTCTATGGTCGTATGACTACGGCCATGCACGATATTGAGTATCCCCCCCCCACTCCTTGTATCACGTGGTGTGTATATGGTGAAGCACCCACGAGGCAGTTGTGTAGTAAACCCATTGCTGTCTCTGGAAGTGGCCACACCAGAAATTAAATCATCTCATTGACGCTGTCATCCATGTGCAAGAAAATCCGCCTCAGAAGCGGTTCTTAGTAGGATGCAGCTCACCCTTCATGCGACTCGCCGGACACCTCACGGCGCTTCGCGCTTGGTGCAAGCAATGTCTGCCTGGTCGGTGAAAACCGGACGTGCTCCGTTCCGGTATTGTAGGGATGCGAGGGTCTATGGTCAAACGGCTACGGCCATGCATGATAATAAGTACACCCCCCCTTCCCCCCCCCCCCCCCCCCCACCCATACACCTCCCTATCGCTCTTAGTGTTGGATATCGAAACCAGAAACGTTTCGGTACGGTAAGGCCAAAATAACTTCGATAACGATAACGATAATTATCGTTATCGTACCGATAATCCGGAAAAGTCAACAACGATATCGATACCGATAATCGAGGCGAACACCGGCGCACAAAGCCCGCCGAACACACACACACACCCATTTCACATTTTTGTTGTTGTCGCGTGATCCACACGAGACCCTGCCTGGATGATTCGCCTCTCGAGCCTCACAACGTCTCTGCCACGAGTTGCACAGGTCCCACCGCTCTGCGGCGTACACGGTGGTGGGTGCCACGGTGGTTTGGTGTGTGCTCGTGCCTAATGTTTTGCATCACGCACACGCACACGTTACGTACTACCTGGTATGGTACTCTACTATTTACGGGGGGCCATAGTAAGTAGGACCTACGGTACAAACGAAAACCTATATATTTACCTATTTTTACTAACAATATTTGGTCCTATTTACTATGGTTTTCCGGAACAGTTAGATGCGACTTTTGTACACGGTGTTGATCATGCGTCAACCCACAAATGGAAAGCAAGCCCATTTTTTTACTCTTTTATTGTTCGAGAGATATGGCCGATACAAATATCCGGTAAAACACAAAAGCGGCCGTAGTAACTTGTCTGGGAAAAACAAGGAGCTCGCGCTCCGCTTGTCTGCATATGACGTGCAAATACGAGGTTCAACTTTCAGATCGAAACTCGCAGAATTGAACGGGGCATCGCAGAACAATCCCAAAATTATCGTATTTACTTGTCTTATGTGTGAAAGTCGTGTTTCGGCAAAAGCTCTACTCTTACCTTCACAGGGCCTATGGCGAGTAAAGACACCACGAGAAACATAGAAAAAAAAAAAACAACACACACACACACACGCTCCTACTGCCCCAGATGCGGTGGTATTACCGGTTATGAAACGTCGGTACTGCCGTTTCATGTGCGGCACCGGGTGGCTAGTTACGCTTTTATTTATTGGTGTTTTATTTGCCATCTGACAGTAGTTTATGGTTCTTGTTCCAATCACACCATCCACATGAATCGGAATCCAATGACTTTTCAGAAATGAACACTCAGGCCTGAATACTTGGTCGAAAACATGAATAGACCGAAAACGAACGTTGAAACTCCCGTATGACTGTATTTTCTGCGATCACTTTTCTGCCTCTGCCCTTTTCTGTTTCTCCTGTGTTTTCAACCACCCCCCTCCAACTACCCCACCCTGATACCTGCTGCTGCTAGAGCCAAGATCTCTCCCCTCATTTTTTTTTTTTTTTTTTTTTCCCCTAAAAAAGCGTCGAACGACAGCAGTCCGCTGTTCGAACAGATGGCCGGGTTTTGACTGCAACCCGCGGAAGGTTGTGCGGTGCAGCTGCCGGTACTTGAGAGGGTATCCCCACTCCGTCCTGCTTCCTCTGTAGCCGTATTCCCTCTCCATCTCACACCGCCATCCGCTCGTCGTAGTGATGATATATTCCATTGGTATCCAAAGTACAAAACACTCGATTAAGAAACAGGAAAGCCGGCCCAGGATGGAATTTCTTCAATGCGAATGGGTGCGTTGTACACTCGTTTCGAGTGCCTATAGTAACGGATCCCGAATTTCATTTTTTTCTTGTCAATCTCAGTCTGCCATTCTTATATGGCTCGTTTTCTTATTATTAATAGTAATCCGGTACTGCTGTTGTGCCACTACTATTAATACTACGTATGTATTTACTAGGTACAGCTCAGCCGTTTATCGCATTGTATGTATATACAACAAAACATACGTATGTACTTCGAAGTATATATATGCCGGTAAATACAACACGAGGAGTAGTTTTCCAGAATCAACGTACAGTATAGGCAGGAGACGTAATAGCTTGGCCCAGGCTGAATTCTGAGAAGGGGCTTCGCGTTATCCACTAATTCCATTAAAACGGCTCCCGAATTTGTTAGTTTCCTGTTAATCTCAGCCTCCCTTTCTTAGTGCTCGTTTTATTATGAGGTGCTCTGTACTGCTGCAAACGTACCACGTACATACACCGGGTACTGAACATCTCAACCAAGTAATTCGATGGTGTTACAGGCATGACCTGATATTATACTCGTATACCAGGGTTTGGTGCTATTTGTTGCCGTGTCCCCTATTCCCCTGGGAGGCGTTCGGTCTTTCATCGTTTCATCGTGTCGTTCATCGTTTTATCGAATTGTCGAAACTATTATCGAAATACCAAACTTTTCTCGGTTCGATAGTTTCTTTCTTGATCGAACGATATATCGAAAATTTCGGTACGATATCCAACACTAATCGCTCTACTGTACCTCTCTCCCTCCCCCCCCCTGGGCCCGCTTGTCTCTTAGCTTTTTTGTCTATGTAAATCCGGAGAAAGCACGAGGTGACGAGGGTTTCCACGCAGCGTTGGCGGCGGTGGCAGAGCGGGCGGTCGGGAGGACACTCGAGGAGGAGGAGGTTCTGGGTGGTAGCGGCGCCGATGTGGCTGATACTTCGGGCGACGGAGCGGAGGAGGGGGGAGAAGGCTCATTCGTTTCTTCCGCTGATGGAAACGTTACCGACGACAGTGCTAGCAGCTCGGCGGCCGACGGCGGCGGCGACGGCGACGGCGACGGAGGAGGGGCACTGTTGGGGTCCCAGTCGTCGGCCGACGCGCTCGCGCCTGCTTCCGTCCGGAGCAACACCACCACCACTAGCAACAGCACTAGCGCTAGCAGCTCGGAGGAGGGTGGAGGGGAGGGGCTGCTGGGGTCCCAGTCGTCGGTCGATGCGCCTGCTACTAATAGCAGCAGCAGCAGCAGCAGCAGCAGCAGCGACAGCATCGATGGCAGCGGCGTCTTGGCCAGCTCTAGCAACGATACGGAGGCGTCGGGAGCGGCGGGGAACCGTCGGAACCTTTCGCGCTGTCCGACAACAGCACCGATGTCACCTCGAGCGCCAGTGGGGGTAACGCCACTGCCACCGCCTCGACGTCTGCCGGAGGGGAGGAGGGGAGGGGGAGGAGGAGGAAGAGGAGGAAGAGGAGGGAGGAGGAGGGCGGCCTTGCGACCCCCGACTCGAGTAACGGCAACAGCACCGCAGCTGCCGCCGCCCCTGGGGACGATGTTGACGGAGGCGCGTCCAGCAGCTATCCGGAGAACGATGCCGCAGCCGTCAGCAGCAACAACAGTAGCAGCAGCAACAGCAGTAGCCTGGCGGGCGGGAACGGCGATGGGGACGGCGACTGGAACGGCGGCGGGAACGGCGGCGGGAACGGTTCTATGTACGACGAGGTGGTGTAACGGCATGGACGACACCGACGACCACCACGTGGAGTACAGCTCCAGAGAAACCGATGGCGCCGGCGTCGCGGCTGGTTCCGGCGATAGTCCCGACGACGATTCAGCAGACGGCAGCTCCTCCGCCACAGAGCGAGGGGGAGAAGGGTCAGGGACGGGTCAGGGTCGGCGGCGGCGGAGAGCGCTTCGAGCGACAACGATAGCAGCGACGAAAGCGCTAGCGGTAGCGGGGGAGACGCATCATACTTTGATGATCTGGACGACGACGGCGACGACGCCGAAGGGTACAACGAGTTCAAAGAGTACGAGGATGGCGTCCGCCGCCGGCGGCGGCGAAAACCAGGGCGAGGAAACTTTCTACGAAGAGGAGGAGGAGTACTACGAGGAGGAGGTGGAGGAGTACTACGAGGAAGAGGAGGAGAGTACGAGGAGGCGGAGAAGGAGTACGAGGAGCGGGGGGGGGGGGGCGGGGGGGGGGGAGAGACTGGTACGGTGATGATGACGGCGAGCAGCGGGGGAGTTCAGCGAGGACCCGTCCGTGGACGATAATTCTTTCGTCGTGAAGGTGAAGGAAGAGAGAGCTATATAGTGCGAGCAAGGGGCTCGACACGCCGACCCGTGTCCACCGCTGTATGAGTCGAGGGGCTGTATATAGTGATCCATACCCGCGATGTGCCCAATAACGGTGTACTTCGAAGCGTAGCCGGATGTGTACAACATCATCGTTGGTCCTGGTCACTACTGCTGTGTTACGGTGTAACAAACTACCCGGTAGTACGTGCGCGATTCCTGGCGCTAAAACAGACGCTCAAGGCCCGTCACCGCCAGCTCAAATCACATACCGGCGGCCGAAGGCACTCGAAGAAAAAGAGGTGCCAGTCCCCACCGATGCTATCTATCGCACGTAGTAGCACTCGTGTTTTTTGGTTTTGTGTTTTTTGTTTGTTGTGCTTTTGAATTGTGTGTTGTGTAGCTAGGTCTGTTTGAAGTTTTGCACGTTTGTGCGTATGGATGTTCTCGGTCGAGTTTTTTTTTTTTTTTTTTTTTACGATTTTTTTTTTGTGTTTCGCGTGTTTTCGTGTTGTGCTTGTGTTCCGTGACTTGCGCTTGATGAAAACCTTTTGTGCGTGTTTTTTTTCGATCGTGTTTTTTCTTTTAATGTTTTTGTGTTTTTCTGTGTTTTTCTGTGTGATTTTTGTTTTGTGCCTATGTGTTTTCGTGTCTTTTGTGCTTGTGCTTGTGCTTGGGTTACTGTCGCCGCCGACATTGACCTACCGCCGCCCCAGGTGGTCTGACGAAAGGCTTATCAACATGCGGGGTGCATCCGTACGTGCATCGAGCGCCTAAACAAGGTGCTAGGGAGGGGTTGTTTGTCCTCAGCGCCATGGAATTGGCCAGGCTCGTGTCTTTTTACCAGGGTTCGGATCCAACAGCGCACTGCTGTCTCGCTGATGTTCTCGTATTATTGCTTTTTTTTTTCCCGCAACAATACCGCACGTTTCAAGCAATGGGCGGCAAAGTGACACACACGCCTGGCCTGCAAGCGGGCAACATGAAGCAAACGCGGCGAGCGAGCAGCAAGCAGGCCTACTCCGCCTCGCACCTACTTTCTCTTCGGCTCACTTGGGATTCGATTCGCTTGATTTAGCTTTCTCTTCTTGCTATGCAGCCCGACCTCCCCCCCCCCCCCTCCCCCCCCCCATATCCTTGTCTTCTCGCACGGCCTTCGCAATGAACAACCCGCGAGCAGTGACCGCCCACTCTGCTTCGGCTTTGCTTCGGTCCGCATCGTTTTGGTTCGGTTTTCGCTAGCCCCCCCCCCCCCCCATACGAGTACGTCCATGCATGATATTGAGTACACACCCCACCCCCTCTTGTGTGCCGTCTCGAAAATGATTGACGAAGACACCCGTAAACCAGTACCCCCCCCCCCCCCCCCCCCCCCCCTCCCCCAAATAATCGGATTATGTCGTCCATGTGCAAGAAAGTCCGCCTTACGCACGGTTCGTAGCAGGACGTTTCTGTAGCTCGCCGTCCGTGCGACTCGCCGAACACCTCACGGCGCTTGCTCCGCGCTATGGTGCTCGCACTGTCTGCTTCGTCGGCGGGAAACCCGACGTGCTCCGTCCCGGGGATTGCAAGGATGGGAGGGTCTTAAGAAAGTTTTTTTTTATTCGACCACGGCCATGCATGACGTGAGTACCCCCCCCCCCCCCCCCCCCCCCCCCCCCCTCCCTCCCGCCCCCTTGGCCCACTTCTCTCCGGTCCCTTTGCCTGCGCTTGTCGCTAACCCGACCCCCCCCCCACCCACCCCCCGCCCGCCCTCCTCGCCTCCTCGCGTATGCGTGTGCGTTGTTTCCGACGTCGCGTACATTAGGTCGCCGCGGGCATGTCCGGCGTGGTCGCCGTGGTGGCGGTGGCGGTGTACATGGCCAAGCGACGGCAACGGCAGCGCTTGCGCGGGGAGTTCCAGAGCGTAGCGCACCGGGGCCTTAACGAGATGGACAACCTCTAAAAAATTGTCCCGAGCGCTCATGGTAGCTAGCTAGCTAGCTATAGCCTAGATACTATATGTACTAGGTATAGGCTACCGCCGTCGTTGTTCCTTTCCCCGTTCTCTGAAAACGTTTCTGAAGGAAACAAAGGAGTCGACGATTCCGTTCTTGTTGTTGTTGTTGTTTTTTTTTTTTTTTTTTTCCCTTTCGGGCTCCGCGTCGTCCCAAGAATACGGTATAAATGTCGGACCGCCTGCGAAATTTCTGGGATTTTTTTCGTAGAAAATTCTCGGGAATTTCTTGGAAACTTCTCGGAAAATTCTCTGCATGTCGGAACGAAAATGTAAGGAGAGGTTAGTGTGGATGCGGTCTTTTGCTAACCGGCCGTGTCGGGGGGGGGGGGACACTGGCTGTACGTACGTACGACTTGTACCATGCTGGAGCGTGTCGGAAAAATCTGCCTACCTCCCGTGGATTGTATGCAGCTCAGCGGTTAGTATCGCGCTGGTGTTCAGGTCGCCTGCCAGAGCGTGTCGGAAATATCTATCTCCGTGGATTGTTTGCAGCTCGGGGTTGGTGTGGTGGTACATGCATGCCCCATTTTCAGCTGCAGCAGCAGCAGCAGCAGCAGGATGCCAGGCTGTTTTTTTTTTTCGTGAGCACTGATGCTGTAATCGTCGTTTTGGGTTTCGAAAAAAACAAACAAACTTTTCGCCCCAAAGGACTTACCATCCGCTTCCAGAAGGGGGTGGGGGGGATATAATAACCTGTTTGGAACTGGATCATGTTGTGAGGGACGAACCACTTGGAGTTATCTTGAGTAGGGCAAGTTTTGCAGGAGTGGAAGGGACTGCGCGTAGTGACGTGCGCTGGTCCATCGTCCTGGTGGTGACCCCTACGAGTGTGTGCGCGGTCGGTAGGCGGCCACGGTCAGTAGATGATGCCCGATCAGTCGATCGATCCTCTTCGGTTCGTATACTTCTTGCCGATGCCTGCTGAACGTTTTTTTTCTAGCTTGTATTTTTCGTCATCTTTTTGGCTCCCCCCCCTTTTTTTTTTTTTCTTTTTTTTTTTTTTTTTCTTTTTGTTTTTTTTTCTGTGTTTATTTTTGGCTCTTTCGTTTGGCCTCCCCCCTCCACCACCACCCCCCCTCGCTGGCCGCCCGACGTTGAGACTGGGCTGGGGTTATGTAGAGGAGGCGTGACTCCCAGGTGTACGGTGCAGGGTAGGGCGTGGAAGGACAAGAGATCGCTTGGCGGTGCTAGTGTGGGTGGGTGTCTGATGGGTGGATAGGCATCTTCCCCGGAGGAATCGTCTCGTCGTCCTATCCGTCGACCAAAAATTCTCAGAAAAATCGCGATACAAGCAAAAGCCACCATAAGTAAGTGCGTGAGTGAGTGAGTGAGTGAGTGAGTGAACCCCCCGATCTACCCCCGTAGCGACAAGAGCTTGAAGTCGCCCCCGCCCTGCAGTCGCACTCAAGGCATACGGTAGTGTAAAGCTGACTTTTAATGATGTGTATATTACTGTAGGCGGTTCGCCTCTTTAGACGGGTGAGGTGGGGACAGTATCAGTATAAAACTGACCGGTAGCATCATCTATATCTCTAGGCGCGCAGCTCTGCAGGTGGAATGGGCGGGTCGGTGGGTGGGTGCGGTGGGGTAGTAGGTCACTATTTGCAGTATACAGGCTACTAATAGTATTGGTGGTATATATCTGTACCAGGCGTGCCGCTCTCTCTATACGTACCGTACATGAGTTATCACACGGGTGATAACACTATCACACCCCCTCAGGCGAATTTTTCAAAGGCGGTTCTCTCTCTCTTCACAACGGGGAGAAGAGTGAAGGCGAAGAAAAAAAAAAAAAAAACGCCGAGCGACGAGTCCAAGGAAACATCTCGACGCGACGATATTTACCGTCTTCCCAAAAATCCGCTCTTTTTCGTTGTGTGCATAGCACCGCCCTGGTTGTGGAGAGAACCATCCCAGGAAGTGGGGGGGAGTGTGCTATCTTATCACCCGTGTGATAGGGTTGGTGGGTGGGTGGGTGGGTTGGTCGGTGGGTCGGTGACTGGGTGGGTGGGTGGGTTGGTGGGTGGGTGGGTGGGTCGGTGGGTCGGTGACTGGGTGGGTGGGTGGGTGGGTGGTGCGTGTGCCTATTGGGCAGGCGCGCAAGGGCGTGTGCTTTCGCACCCTTCCCTATAGTTTTGTGTGCGCTCCGTGTGCGCGACTACTACTGTAGCTGTAGGTCGAGTTCTATCTTTTTCTGACTAACTTACCTAAATTGTGGATGGAGCTATTGTGAAAAATACGAGAGTGTTTTGACGTTTTTTTTTCTTCTTGTTGTTTTTGAATGCTTGTACTTTGTAGTGATGTACTATACACAGTATGATTTGGCGGCGGCGAGGTTCGTTTTTTTGTGCGTCGTCGGTGGCTATTTGAGGAGTTTTGGGGTGCAAACCGAAGCAACAGCTGCAGTAGTAGCAGCAGCAGCAGCAGCAGCGGCAAAATAGCTGCAGCAATAGCAAGCACCAGCAATAGTAGCAGCAATAGCAGCAGCACTAGCAGCAGCAGCAGCACTAGCAGCAGCAGCAGAAGCAGCGTTTTGCTGCATCAGGCGACAAGAAGCGTGCGCTTCGAGCGGTGGATTAAGCACACACGTCGTTTTTTTTTCTGAAGAGAAATTGCCGGGAATCTTCTCAAGAGAAAATGTGTCTGGAACTTCTTGGAGAAGGTGTCCAGGCCGGGCCCTCTCGTATGCCTCGTAGCGCAACGAGGTCCCATTACAATCTGGGAGAAAGGATCTTTAGGTTTGTAGGCTGTTCAGATATTTTGGTTCTTGTTGGGAACAAGGTAGGGGCGAAGACCCAACCCAACCCCTGATTCCAACCCTGACCCTGACCCTAACCCCAAACCGCAGCCCAGATCGCAGCCGAAACGGGCCGAAAAAACTGGCCATAAACGCGGCTGCGCCGCGTTTTCATCGAACCAGGAAATTTCTAGATTGCGGACGACGATTCCGAAGTGCAGACCGCGCTACGCAATTTTCCAAGTCAAAAACACCCCTAAAGATCGTTTCTCTCAGATTGCTACTACGGGGGTCCATAGTTAACAGGACCTATGGGATACATAAAAACCTAAATATTTACGTATTTTTACTAACAAAATTTGGTCCCGTTAACTATGGACCCCCGTAATAAACCTACTGGGCGCGACCTGCCTTGGCATCGATATGACACGATGCGAACACAAAAAAAACAGAACATGTTTTAACCCTCTTTTTGGTATTGATCTAGTCTTATCGAACACACATTTCTTGGGCCTAAATCCAGGTAGTTCACGCCTGCAACAGATCATCTACATACAGATCATTCCCAGTTCATGATGTAGATCTTTCAAGGCAGACAGATTATTCATTAATTATCCCAGATCTTGAATGATTGAGCTCATGTTGCCGGGTGGGTGAGATCTAAATTCTAAATGTTTCCTGAGCGGGACGGGTACTCCGCAGACCTCCCGGACAAGCCTCTCGCGGCTGCAGACGAGGAACTAAATGATCTATGTTGTAGATAGATCATGATCTGTACTTGTAGTTTGTACACACCCGAAACGGGAGAACCGTAATGAAAGGGTAAAAAACGCGGGGTGTATCTCACGGTAACTCTGTGGCTCTACCGACCTATACGTCGTAGTGGTACCCGTGTTTTTTTTTTTTAGTCGAATTCGTTACAATACAAACGATGCTGAATGGACGTGGCCACCACATTCACGTTTTTTTTCAGCTCAACTCATTGCAGGTTCATGACACCTCTGCGGCCCCCTGGAAACAAAACGGTGGTCATGGGTGCCCTCCCCGCCCCCCCCCTCCCCCCCCCCCCCATGTCTGCCTGGTCGGTGAAAACGCTCCGTCCCGGCATTGTAGGGATGCGAGGGTCTACGGTCATACGACTACGGCCATGCACGAGATCGAGTACATCTCTCCTATCGAGTACACCCCCCCCCCCGCCCCCTCCCCCCCCCCCCGGGTACTCGCCTTCATTTCTAAGGCGTGCTGGAGGAGGATTGGTTCAGCATTCCCGCTTCTCGTCCATTTTCTTCATCGAGGAGAAGACCCATCACACTCATACGTACATTGGAGTAATCACAAAATGTCAAGACAAGCCGGCGATCGGGCGAACCGCACTCACGGGAGGCGCCCCCATTGTACAGCAATCATTTATTGCTTCGACGTCTCGACTCGGTTCTCATTCCTGCTTCATTACGAGTACTAAATAAAAATACTATGCTGTGTCAACGTTTTTTTTTTTTATTTTTCTTTCGTTCTTCAAAATAAAGCCAAAACTCGTTCCGAGTGCGTTCGAGAGACGGCTTTGAAAGATTGATCACCTTCCCTTCTCGTTTAGGCAAGAAGATGCTCCCCTCACTCTTCTCCTATCTGCTATTTTTCGTTCTAATTTTCATGATTTGACGTCAATCTGTAATTGTTTCCCCTTTTTCCCTGTATTTTTGGCGTTTTCCTTGTTTTTTTTTTTTTTTCGAGCGGTGAACCGGCAGTAAAAAAGGATTCCGTACGTGAAAAAAAAAAAAAAAAAACATTTTCCCGCCCGAAGAATCAGTATTTCGTAATTTCCTCAACAGAAGTGGGATAACCCCTGGGTTTGTAAAGCTCGAGAATAATTTTCTTGTCCGATCGACTTTCCCTCGAAAACCAGGGAAAGGAGGGTATAGACCCCCTCTGCCCCGAATTATAACGATCGCTTGGACCAAAAAAACATGATGCGAAAGTTCTCACAAATTCGGAACAACATGTACCGAATTCGGAACACGTACCGAAACCCAAGGACCGCTAGGATTGAATATTACAGGAGTATTATAAAAAAGGTCCTTCATAAAATAAGACAATGTGGTGAGTGAGTAACATCCGATCGATTTTCACTCCGTAAAGTACGATTGGGGAAATGTCCGACCGAGTTTTATTTACTCTTGGAAGCCAGCTATTACGGGGGTCCATAGTTAATGGGACCAAGTTTTGTTAGTGAAAATAGGAAAAATACATAGGTTTTTATGTGTACCATAGGTCCTATCAACTATGGACCCCCGTAATTGTATTACAGCTGCCCTTTCGATTTTCCATAGGTGGGCAGGTAGACAGCGGGTTACATTCCTTTTAAGCGGTTCGTAAAAATGTACCAGGCACCCTGGGGCATGCTATGGTACGGTATACCGGTGTCGTCGGTTTTGCGTCAAGGAAAAAAAAAACAACGCCAATCTGGGCGGGCTTCAGATGCTTTCTTCTTCGTGTGAAAACAAACGGCTATATACGTGAAACACGATCATCACCATCACCGCACGTGAAAAGAAACAAACAGCACGCAGACAGACAGGGCATCGTTTTGTCCGTCTATGATACCCGCCTTCCCCGTCGTCTGCATGAATTCGATGTATACACGTGTGGTACTATGTCTTAGAAGTTCGATTTCGTCATTTAATATCATACACCGACAAGACGTGGCCAGTGCGCATAAAAACACTCAACCAAAAGAGGACGCTCTACTACCAGGCATCAGCCACCATCTACGAAAAATCTATCTCGTCGCCAGTCAACCAACCAATCATGAATCACTATCGACCAATCATAGACCACTACAGGTATACATCAACCATTTAATCAATCAGATCAACCCATAAGCACATCGTCAAGCGCCCATCATAATATAGCGATCATCAGCAATCATAATAATGGTGAAATGATGATCAGCATCCTCACCCAGCAGTCTGCATTATTTATCGCCGCGTCTCCCCCCCCCCCCCCCCCCCGCTTCCTTCGTTTACGTTTTCTCTTTGCTAAGTATAATACGCACGTAACGCGTTGACTTTTGACTACCCCCTCCTCCCCCCCCCCCCCCCCCCCCCCTGGGACCGGCGAACAAGGAGAAGCACACCACTCGGACGAAAAAAAAACGCCAACACAAACAACAAAAAGCAAACACCCAAACAAAGCAAAAACAAGCGATTGGTCGACGATTGATCGATCATGCCGGCAATTAAAAAAAACGGGAAAGTCATACCATAAACACGCAGAATGTTTGCAACAGGTAATTAATGCCGCGCGGAACGAAAATGGTCAAAAAGAAAAAGAAAAAGAAAAAGAAAACCCCCCCCCCGAAAAAACCGAAAAACGATGAAAAACGACCAACAAAAATATGGCACAAACCCTATCGGAGGAAATGAGAGTAAAACTTACTACCGCTACTTCTACAACTACTGCTGTACTACGGCACCAGGTAGGTAAAATACGAGACGGCACGAAGCACACAAAACGTAAAAATGACATATACGCATATCCTACACATAGAGATGCTAGTGCTCATATTTGAGTTAGACAAGACAGGCAGACAGATATACCAGGTATAGATTATCGACAAGCTTCTAAGAGCCGCCTCTTCCGGGTGTGCCCGTCGCTCATTGCACACACCAACATCGTTCAACAATCAAAAGACACGCAGGTTTTTCACCTCAACCAAGAGCAGAAGAAGAAGAACATGAAATCAATACGTTGGAACACGCGTCTGAGCGAGGGCAGGCGACGCAGCCCCCCCCCCCCCCCCCCCCCCCCCCCGTGCCCCCCCCCCCCCTCGCCCCCGACAACAAGTTATCCAAGATGCTAGGTCACCCTCCTCCTCCCCTCTGCCCTCCTTCCCTTTCCGCATACTTGCCGAAAAAAATATGGGCAACGTGCCACGATGCTTGGGGGGAGGGGGCGACTCGCTCACTCGCCAATGCCCTCACCACCACCTCCAAAACCACCACCGTCAAGCTACCGAGTTTCATACGCCTGGCAGAGACAATCGGTGCAAAATAGGCGACAATAGTTGAGGACTGCTGCTGCTGCTGCTGCTGCCACCATACTGCTGCTGCTGGTGTTGCTGTCGATGCTTATGCTTTTCTTTTCCTCCAGCCAACACGGAAGGAAAAAAAAAACACACACACAAACACGAACAAAACAAAACAAAAAACAGCGGTTGCTGCTTCTCGTGCTTGATGTCTTTTCACGCGAGCTCGCCCCGGCTTAAACCAACCGTGCTACGCCCATGGTCTCTCGATTTTCACAGGGCGCGTTCTTCACTGTCTGCAGCCCAACCAACCAATCGTTCATCAATTCAACCCGCCAATCGCCCAACCCGCCGACCTAGGCTTCGAAGCCGGGCCGTCGCTGTGAAGAACAGAGCGATTAAGGCTTCTCTCTCTTATTGTTGTAGCCCGTTTGATATTTGATTGATTGATTGACGCATCGATCCATACGTGAGCAATTGACTAACTCAACTGACCAACCAACCCTCAATAAATTCCTTCACTGAATAGACCAACCGACCCAACCAACCAAGCACTTCATTTGACAAACTAACCACCCACAATATGATCGTCCAATCGACCAACCAAATCTGACCAACCATTCGGTTGACCAACCAATACAACCAACCATCTGCTCGACCGATCGACCAATCAGTCATCTGACAGACCAACCGACCGACCGGCCAATTGACCAAGCAATCGACCAATAAAATCGACTCAACACTCAACCCCCATTCATCAATTCAACCAACTGACCGACCAACTACCCATCCACCCACGCAAAAAAGTTCAACTCGCTGGTCAGCCAGCCAGCCAACCGCCTGACCGATCAACCAACCAACCAACATCAACAGACGACCGACCAATCGATCAACCAACCACGTGACCGACCATCAGAGCCACCAATCATTGATCAACCAACCAACCAACCAACACCCGACATAGCCACCGATCGATCAACCATCCAACCGACCGAAAGACCCATCGATCAACCAACCAACCA
>JASSKH010000009.1:7030624-7035624 GCA_031763025.1 Macrocystis pyrifera | reverse complement strand
CCGGACACCCCTGCCGACCCATCATACCTACACCGCAGCAGTGCTCCCCCACCCAAATCGCGCGCCCCGTGCGCTCGCTCGCGCGTTACAGTCACCAAAAAGCCAGGCAGATGACACCCCCACACGTGCCTGGCCAAGATGCAACACAAAAAAACGCGGCGGACCAACTCCGTCGGCCTTATTGACTGCACCTCCCCCCCCCTGCACCCCTCCCACGCCCCCCGCTCCCCACTCCCCCTTTCCCCCTACCCCACGCCTCCCGCTCCCTCCCCATGGAAAACAAAGCAGACCCGGGTCCCCAGAGGCGGGCATACGGAATAAGGAGGCGGAGACGGGGGGGAGGGGGGGGGGGGGGGGTGGAAAGCAGAGGCAACAATTCTACAAGATCAGACGCGCGGGCCGTCCGAAGGACCTGAAAGCCAAGCGACGTCACACCGCCTCACATCATATCGCAACATATCAGAGGCCCACCTTACGCGGCAAAACGTTATGTGACGCCATATAACCTCACACACGTTACGTCATTGCGTGAAACAGATATACCCCCCCCCCCCCCCCCCCCCCCCCCCCCCCTCCCTCCACCCCATCCCACCTCTCCATGCCGGGGTATCACACCATCCACGCAGAGCGTTTACATCGCTATATATCGCAAGCCGAACCGTGGCAGAGGCAATTGGAGACACGACATCTGACACGACCCCTGATACCTCAGCGACGAATACGACAATAGATAGCCACGATCACGACGACGACGGCGGAGGGGGGGGGGGGGGGGGGGGGGGGGGGGGGGCGGCGGCGGCGGACCCGCCTTTTTTTTTCGTGATGCAACAGACACGCCAACATAAAAAAGTCGAAACCCACTTGGGGGTCGTAGGGATGGGGGTGTACTCCATGTCATGCACGGCCGCAGTCGTATGACCATAGACCCTCGCATCCCTTCAACGCCGGGACGGAGCATGTGTACTCAGTTGTAATGCATGCCCGTAGTCCCATGACCACAAGCCCATAGACCCCTCGCACCCCTACGATGCCCCGACGGAGCACGTTTCCATCGGGGTGAGGAAGGGCGGGGGGGGGCGGGATGCACTCGATATCATGCATGGCCGTTATCGGGGGGGGGGGGGGGGGGGGGGGGGGGTCGATTGAATGATCACGCGCTCCGAGCGTTACTAGACGCCATTCGCTCCTCCTCAGCCACCTCGGTCCAGAAGGGGTGGTCCGTTGACAGCGCGGACACCTCGGGTTCATTGAACTTGTCCTTAGCATACTTTATGTCGTCGCCAATCGCCACGATGAGGTCATCTGTTCCAGAGGGGATCAAGGCCGGGGTTCGGGGTTGGGGTAGCGGTTCAAAGTCGGGGGTTAGCGTTGGGGTCGAGATCGGGGTCAGGGTCAGAGTCGGGATTGAGGTTGAGGGTCGGTGTCAGAGTCGAGGTCCAAGGTGCGGGTCAGAGTCAAGGTCGGGGTTCAGGGTTGGGGTTCAAGGTCGGGGGTTACGGTCGGGATCGAGATCGGGGTCCATGGTCGGGGTTGGGCGACAGGATCAGGGCCAAGGCGGAGGTCGGGGTCACGGCTCAGGGTCGGGGTTCAGGGTTCGGGTCGGGGTCAGGGTCGCGGTTCAAGGGTGGGGTTCAGGGTCAGGTTCGGGAAAAGAGATGGGGTCGGGGGTCAAGGTCGAGGCTCAACGTTCGCTCAACGTTCGACAACTCCAACTGCTGCTGATGCTCTTGAACCGACTTTTGACCTTTTCAACTCTTTCGCGCAAAATGTTTATACAGCATGAAAAAAGAAACGGCCAACAACACGTCAAAGTTAGTGCTGTAGTTGGTCTGGTCAATGACGAAGAACCTTGCCCGGGTTTGTCTTCACAACTGTGGTCCCGAAAAAGTGATCGCTCCTCAAGACTACTCTCATCGAGTAGCCGCCCTCGCCGATGCGGTCACACACGGATATGCTTTGTGCCGATTGATTCAGCGTGTTCGTTGTTCCAAAACCGAAGGTGGAACATCTACATCAAGACACCCGACTTCCAACAGCCTCAGCAACGCCGTCGAAACCAACAGGAGGCATCGACACCAAACACCACTTTTCAGGTTGTAAGCGCCAGAAACCACACCAAACAAGAAAAAAAATGAGGTCGAATACCACCCATAGGGAATATTGTGCCTCACACCAAACAAGAAAAAAAATGAGGTCGAATACCACCCATAGGGAATCGTTAGGCTCGCCCAAGGTCCGTCCATCGTAAGAGGCATCCCACCATAAATACTTACGGAGGACCATAGTAAATAGGGGGACCTGCGGTACGCACAAAAAAACTACCGGTATATATTTACCTACTGTATACCCAACAATATTTGGTCCCGTTTACTCTGGCCCCCCCCGCAGTAAATAGTCGAGATTCAAACAACCATCCTCTCTTTCTGGCGTTGCAGTTTCGACGCCAACAACTTCCACGCATACACCCACCATTGCCGCTCCGATTGCGAGAAGCTTCAACACCAAAGAGCAACGAACGAAACGAAATTCCAAGCCAACACCAACGTCACCAAACTTCAACTTCAACTTCAACTTAACACCGAACAACTACACCGACCTATCAAAATACCCACATAAAACAGTGACACCAACATGAAAACACCGAAACACCGAAAACACCGAAACACCGAAAACCTCCAAACTGCCAAAAAACCGCGAACCAAACTTCCGTATATCGATCACACCACGCGTCAAGAAAAAACACACCCTGCCAAGATTTTTTCTCTCGACAGTAGAAGAGAGAGAGAGAGAGAGAGAGAGAGAGAGAGAGAGAGAGAGAGAGAGAGAGAGAGAGAGAGAGAGAGAGAGAGAGAGAGAGAGAGAGACCTCCTTTGCTTTCTCGAGGACTCGGCACGAAATCCTGCGTGCTTTTTTGTATACGGCAAACCACCAGCATCGACGAACCAACGTCGCAACAAAACCACCAAACACCGAACCACCAAAAACAGAACAAAAAAACCTACCAGAACCACCAACAAACCACAAAAATCACCAAAACCTCTAAAACCACAAAAACCCCCAAAAACAGACACACACACACACATACGAACCAGTGGAAGAATAAAACGATCGCTGGCTTTACATTCTTCCCCTTCCGAGTCTCTCACCCAGTGAGCTAAAGTTGAGCTCGTTGCGGATGAAGCCACAGAGGAGCAGGTGCAACTTTTCCCCGTAAAAGTCATCCTCGAACTTGTTCAGCAGATGCGGCTCCTGGCATCGCGGGGGCGGCCGAGAGAGAGAGACCGAGAGAGGGAGGGGAGGGAGAGGGGAGGGCAGGGGAAGAGAGGGAGGCATGAGAAATGCCCCAGGTAGATCTGAGGCCATGAGAAACCCTTAAGACGCTCGCGATGGAAGCACATAGCACGCACACCCTACAAAGATGGCCTTCGACGAAACGTTCGATCTCACAGCTGTTTGTTTTCTTTCTAAAAAAAAATATACCTGGCAAGTTTTTACCCCTGGTATATACCAATGTATATATACACATATTTTTCACACGCAATACCGAAGAAAAAAGCACGGCGGCGGAAACAAAAAGAAGAAAAACAACAAAAAAACGATCAAAACAAAAAGAAGAAAGACAAAATACACGTTACAAAAATGAACAAAAAAAAAAAAAAAACTCGTACTGCTGTACTGCTGTCTATAAAAGGTGCGCGCTGTACCACCCACCGTGGGCGGAAATGTAACAACCGTTGGCTTCTATTACGGGGGGGCGTATTAAATAGGACCTACGCCGCATACAAAAACCTGTATGTTTCCCTATTTTTACATAAAATATTTGGTCCTATTTACTATGGTCCCCCGTAATAAACATGAGGACGGAACGGTCCTAAAACCTTTTCGACCTGCAGGGAACACAAGCGGCGCAGGCCAGCAATCTGTTCAGCATGGACAGTCAAGAAACACAAGGCACTGATCGACCCAAGGTGGACTTTTTATTCGAGAAAAGGCGTCTTCTACACCCATCTTCAGGCACACGGGGGGGGCGGGGGGGGCTCTCGGGTTTTTCTTCCTTTTCCCGTAAATATTTTAAACCCTTTAGGGTCGATCTTAATAAGTAATTTGTCTACAATTGTTTCCAAAAGCAAAACGGGAGTACAGTCCTTAAGGAGTTACATAGCGCCTTTTACGGCACAGGGTGTGAGCCCCGGCCAACAGCAGTGAAACACAGGAGGCGCGCGTGTTCCTTCACAGAAAACCGTCCCTATCTCTACCCGCCTCGACATCCAGCACACTCAGCAGTGTCCTGGACAAGGACCATGGCGAATAGGACCACATACCGTTAGTAAAAATAGGGAAATACACAAGCTTTCGTGTGTACCGTGGGTCCTATTTACCATGGTCCCCCGTGATAGCGAGATAGATGCAAAGCTCTTGTGACCACAAAACTAACGACGCAAAGAAAACTACCGTATATCGTAATGCAGCAGCAGTAGGCAAATTTCAACGCAACGCAACGCAATGCCATGACGTCGTACTGGATACGACGAGAAACGACACACACACACACCTTCTACAGTAGCATGCATGGGTTTGGAAAGACATGCGCGAGAAAAAAAGGGCTCACGTACATAAGAACCTCGTTGCGACACATCATTGGAACAAGCCTTTAAATAGCATATGGACATCACAGCAGTGTAACGCTTGCTGCTGCTGAGCACGCCTCCTTGACTCCTTCTCGGACTGCAGTCCCGTTTCGGGGACAAACCAGTCAAATTCTGACTGCAGTAGCTTGTGCCCAAAACGGGATTGCAGTCCAAAAAGAGGTGTTTTGGGGACAAACCAGTCAAATTCCGACTCCAGTAGCTTGTGCCCAAAACGGGATTGCAGTCCAAAAAGGGTGTTTTTGGGGACAAACCAATCAAATTCTGACTGCAGTAGTTTGTGCCCTAAACGGGACTGCAGTCGAAAAAGGGGTGTTTTGGGGACAAACCAGTCAAATTCTGACTGCAGTAGTT
>JASSKH010000009.1:6975104-7030524 GCA_031763025.1 Macrocystis pyrifera | reverse complement strand
GTATCCAGTACGACGTCATGGCATTGCGTTGCGTTGCGTTGAAATTTGCCTACTGCTGCTGCATTACGATTATACGGTAGTTTTCTTTGCGTCGTTAGTTTTGTGGTCACAAGAGCTTTGCATCTATCTCGCTATCACGGGGGACCATGGTAAATAGGACCCACGGTACACACGAAAGCTTGTGTATTTCCCTATTTTTACTAACGGTATGTGGTCCTATTCGCCATGGTCCTTGTCCAGGACACTGCTGAGTGTGTGCTGGATGTCGAGGCGGGTAGAGATAGGGACGGTTTTCTGTGAAGGAACACGCGCGCCTCCTGTGTTTCACTGCTGTTGGCCGGGGCTCACACCCTGTGCGTAAAAAGGCGCTATGTAACTCCTTAAGGACTGTACTCCCGTTTTGCTTTTGGAAACAATTGTAGACAAATTACTTATTAAGATCGACCCTAAAGGGTTTAAAATATTTACGGGAAAAGGAAGAAACCCGAGAGCCCCCCCGCCCCCCCGTGTGCCTGAAGATGGGTGTAGAAGACGCCTTTTCTCGAATAAAAAGTCCACCTTGGGTCGATCAGTGCCTTGTGTTTCTTGACTGTCCATGCTGAACAGATTGCTGGCCTGCGCCGCTTGTGTTCCCTGCAGGTCGAAAAGGTTTTAGGACCGTTCCGTCCTCATGTTTATTACGGGGGACCATAGTAAATAGGACCAAATATTTTATGTAAAAATAGGGAAACATACAGGTTTTTGTATGCGGCGTAGGTCCTATTTAATACGCCCCCCGTAATAGAAGCCAACGGTTGTTACATTTCCGCCCACGGTGGGTGGTACAGCGCGCACCTTTTATAGACAGCAGTACAGCAGTACGAGTTTTTTTTTTTTTTTTTGTTCATTTTTGTAACGTGTATTTTGTCTTTCTTCTTTTTGTTTTGATCGTTTTTTTTGTTGTTTTTCTTCTTTTTGTTTCCGCCGCCGTGCTTTTTTTTCGGTATTGCGTGTGAAAAATATGTGTATATATACATTGGTATATACCAGGGGTAAAAACTTGCCAGGTATATTTTTTTTTTTTAGAAAGAAAACAAACAGCTGTGAGATCGAACGTTTCGTCGAAGGCCATCTTTGTAGGGTGTGCGTGCTATGTGCTTCCATCGCGAGCGTCTTAAGGGTTTCTCATGGCCTCAGATCTACCTGGGGCATTTCTCATGCCTCCCTCTCTTCCCCTGCCCTCCCCTCTCCCTCCCCTCCCTCTCTCGGTCTCTCTCTCTCGGCCGCCCCCGCGATGCCAGGAGCCGCATCTGCTGAACAAGTTCGAGGATGACTTTTACGGGGAAAAGTTGCACCTGCTCCTCTGTGGCTTCATCCGCAACGAGCTCAACTTTAGCTCACTGGGTGAGAGACTCGGAAGGGGAAGAATGTAAAGCCAGCGATCGTTTTATTCTTCCACTGGTTCGTATGTGTGTGTGTGTGTCTGTTTTTGGGGGTTTTTGTGGTTTTAGAGGTTTTGGTGATTTTTGTGGTTTGTTGGTGGTTCTGGTAGGTTTTTTTGTTCTGTTTTTGGTGGTTCGGTGTTTGGTGGTTTTGTTGCGACGTTGGTTCGTCGATGCTGGTGGTTTGCCGTATACAAAAAAGCACGCAGGATTTCGTGCCGAGTCCTCGAGAAAGCAAAGGAGGTCTCTCTCTCTCTCTCTCTCTCTCTCTCTCTCTCTCTCTCTCTCTCTCTCTCTCTCTCTCTCTCTCTCTCTCTCTCTCTTCTACTCTCTCTTCTACTGTCGAGAGAAAAAATCTTGGCAGGGTGTGTTTTTTCTTGACGCGTGGTGTGATCGATATACGGAAGTTTGGTTCGCGGTTTTTTTTTTGGCAGTTTGGAGGTTTTCGGTGTTTCGGTGTTTTCGGTGTTTCGGTGTTTTCATGTTGGTGTCACTGTTTTATGTGGGTATTTTGATAGGTCGGTGTAGTTGTTCGGTGTTAAGTTGAAGTTGAAGTTGAAGTTTGGTGACGTTGGTGTTGGCTTGGAATTTCGTTTCGTTCGTTGCTCTTTGGTGTTGAAGCTTCTCGCAATCGGAGCGGCAATGGTGGGTGTATGCGTGGAAGTTGTTGGCGTCGAAACTGCAACGCCAGAAAGAGAGGATGGTTGTTTGAATCTCGACTATTTACTGCGGGGGGGGCCAGAGTAAACGGGACCAAATATTGTTGGGTATACAGTAGGTAAATATATACCGGTAGTTTTTTTGTGCGTACCGCAGGTCCCCCTATTTACTATGGTCCTCCGTAAGTATTTATGGTGGGATGCCTCTTACGATGGACGGACCTTGGGCGAGCCTAACGATTCCCTATGGGTGGTATTCGACCTCATTTTTTTTCTTGTTTGGTGTGAGGCACAATATTCCCTATGGGTGGTATTCGACCTCATTTTTTTTCTTGTTTGGTGTGGTTTCTGGCGCTTACAACCTGAAAAGTGGTGTTTGGTGTCGATGCCTCCTGTTGGTTTCGACGGCGTTGCTGAGGCTGTTGGAAGTCGGGTGTCTTGATGTAGATGTTCCACCTTCGGTTTTGGAACAACGAACACGCTGAATCAATCGGCACAAAGCATATCCGTGTGTGACCGCATCGGCGAGGGCGGCTACTCGATGAGAGTAGTCTTGAGGAGCGATCACTTTTTCGGGACCACAGTTGTGAAGACAAACCCGGGCAAGGTTCTTCGTCATTGACCAGACCAACTACAGCACTAACTTTGACGTGTTGTTGGCCGTTTCTTTTTTCATGCTGTATAAACATTTTGCGCGAAAGAGTTGAAAAGGTCAAAAGTCGGTTCAAGAGCATCAGCAGCAGTTGGAGTTGTCGAACGTTGAGCGAACGTTGAGCCTCGACCTTGACCCCGACCCCATCTCTTTTCCCGAACCTGACCCTGAACCCCACCCTTGAACCGCGACCCTGACCCCGACCCGAACCCTGAACCCCGACCCTGAGCCGTGACCCCGACCTCCGCCTTGGCCCTGATCCTGTCGCCCAACCCCGACCATGGACCCCGATCTCGATCCCGACCGTAACCCCCGACCTTGAACCCCAACCCTGAACCCCGACCTTGACTCTGACCCGCACCTTGGACCTCGACTCTGACACCGACCCTCAACCTCAATCCCGACTCTGACCCTGACCCCGATCTCGACCCCAACGCTAACCCCCGACTTTGAACCGCTACCCCAACCCCGAACCCCGGCCTTGATCCCCTCTGGAACAGATGACCTCATCGTGGCGATTGGCGACGACATAAAGTATGCTAAGGACAAGTTCAATGAACCCGAGGTGTCCGCGCTGTCAACGGACCACCCCTTCTGGACCGAGGTGGCTGAGGAGGAGCGAATGGCGTCTAGTAACGCTCGGAGCGCGTGATCATTCAATCGACCCCCCCCCCCCCCCCCCCCCCGATAACGGCCATGCATGATATCGAGTGCATCCCGCCCCCCCCGCCCTTCCTCACCCCGATGGAAACGTGCTCCGTCGGGGCATCGTAGGGGTGCGAGGGGTCTATGGGCTTGTGGTCATGGGACTACGGGCATGCATTACAACTGAGTACACATGCTCCGTCCCGGCGTTGAAGGGATGCGAGGGTCTATGGTCATACGACTGCGGCCGTGCATGACATGGAGTACACCCCCATCCCTACGACCCCCAAGTGGGTTTCGACTTTTTTATGTTGGCGTGTCTGTTGCATCACGAAAAAAAAAGGCGGGTCCGCCGCCGCCGCCCCCCCCCCCCCCCCCCCCCCCCCCCCCTCCGCCGTCGTCGTCGTGATCGTGGCTATCTATTGTCGTATTCGTCGCTGAGGTATCAGGGGTCGTGTCAGATGTCGTGTCTCCAATTGCCTCTGCCACGGTTCGGCTTGCGATATATAGCGATGTAAACGCTCTGCGTGGATGGTGTGATACCCCGGCATGGAGAGGTGGAGATGGGTTGGAGGTGGGATGGGGTGGAGGGGGGGGGGGGGGGGGGGGGGGGGGGGGGAGTATCTGTTTCACGCAATGACGTAACGTGTGTGAGGTTATATGGCGTCACATAACGTTTTGCCGCGTAAGGTGGGCCTCTGATATGTTGCGATATGATGTGAGGCGGTGTGACGTCGCTTGGCTTTCAGGTCCTTCGGACGGCCCGCGCGTCTGATCTTGTAGAATTGTTGCCTCTGCTTTCCACCCCCCCCCCCCCCCCTCCCCCCCGTCTCCGCCTCCTTATTCCGTATGCCCGCCTCTGGGGACCCGGGTCTGCTTTGTTTTCCATGGGGAGGGAGCGGGAGGCGTGGGGTAGGGGGAAAGGGGGAGTGGGGAGCGGGGGGCGTGGGAGGGGTGCAGGGGGGGGGAGGTGCAGTCAATAAGGCCGACGGAGTTGGTCCGCCGCGTTTTTTTGTGTTGCATCTTGGCCAGGCACGTGTGGGGGTGTCATCTGCCTGGCTTTTTGGTGACTGTAACGCGCGAGCGAGCGCACGGGGCGCGCGATTTGGGTGGGGGAGCACTGCTGCGGTGTAGGTATGATGGGTCGGCAGGGGTGTCCGGGCTCTTGTGTGCGCGCGTGGGGGCAGGGAATTGATTACTATTATTACAGGCAGAGGCAAACGGTTTCCGCTTTGTGGGTAGGCATGTTCTGGTCGGGGTGGGTAGATGATTGGGTGGGTGGGTAGGTAGATGGGGGATATAGCGTCGCCTTATCATCTTCGCTCGGCGTGAGCGGAGGGAAGTGGAAGTGGGATGGGGTTGGGGTTGGGAGGGGGGGGGGGGGGGCGGGGAGGGGGGGGGGGGGGGGGGGGGGGTGTTAGGCATGCACTTTTGGTTTCGTATTTTGTCTTGCGCTCTTTGTGGCCGCGTTGGGGCAGAGAAGTGATGGCTTGCTCTGCTTGTTTCGCCCTGTGTTTTTCGTGTGCATTGCCGGCAGTGCTGCCTTCCGCCCAGCGTTTTTGTTTGGTTTTCTGGTCTCCCACCTTTGCTTTTGGTATTTTTCGATCGGACATTCGGTCATGCGATCGGGAAAATCGGTCATTCGGTCGAGCGATGGGGTCGGTCGTTTGGTCGACTGATCGTTCTTTCGTTTGATGAGTTAGTATTTTGATCCTCTGATCGGTTGGTCGATCGACTGATTCGGTCGGTCGTTCGAATACTTGGCCATGCAGTCGACAGTTCGGTTGCTCGGTCGGCCGGTAGTGCGGTTGAGGATCGGTCGTTGATTCGGTTGATCGATCGGACATTCAGTCAATCGGTCGGTCAATCCGTTAATCGGTGGATCGCTCTGTCGGTCATTCGATAAATCGGTCATTAAATATTCGGTCGACCAATCAATATTTTCAATTGGTCGATCGATCGGTCACATTCGTTCGATCGATCCGTCATTCGATAAATAATCGGAAATTCGGTCATTCGGCCAATCCGATCTATATATCGGACACAGGGATTTTGCCGGGAGTAGAGGGAAGGGGGAAACATCGAGGAGGGGGGGGAGGCTACTCATGCCATGCATGGCCGTAGTCGTATGACCATAAGACCCTCACATCCCTACAATCTCGGGACCGAGCACGTCGGGTTTTCATGGACCAGGCAGTCATTGGGGGGGGGGGGGGGGGGTACTGTCTCATTTTGTCGGGAGGCGTTTGGGATCGACCCGTAGAGCGGGGCGGTGATTATTGTTCTCGATTTATCTATGGAAGGAAGAAATCGGTCGATTCGACCGATTGGTGTGTTACCCTCTTCGATCGGCAAAGGGAGTGACGTAACGTGACGGTGGGGTCTTTTGTTAATTTTTTTTTTTTTTTTTTTTCCCGTCCTCCTCCTCGTCGTCGTGCTGCTCCTCCTTCCGTTTTTTTTTCATAGTGTTTTTTTGTTTCCGTTGTCACGACCGGTCGGTACACAAAAGATCTGAGGTCGATCGATTGGCTGAATTGTCAGCCAAGAGTTGATTGGTCCCGCTCTGCTCTCTTCGTGTTTATCTTTTCTCTTTTCTACAATTCTATTTTATTCACGATTGGCACTCCAAGTAAGGAGGGTGGGGGAGAGAGAGAGAGTCATTCCGCTCTTGCGTGTGGGCGTGTTTCTGCTATCTATTTTATTATGTCATTTTCGTTTCTGTTAGCCGTTTCTGTTTCATTTTCGTGTTCATTTTTTTTTTTCTCTCTTTTTTTTATCAACAGTCTGGTGCATTACCGGGGTGCTCTTTCTACTGAGCGCACGGAGGAGGGGGGGGGGGAGGGGGGGGGGGGCGGCAAGGAGAGCGGAACGGTAGTTTCAGTTTTTTTTCTCTGTTGCGCCGCACAATCTGCAGTCAGTCAACGAGTGCTTCCACGATTTTTCCCTTCGCGGCCGGCGCCGCCGCCACCACCTTTGTTCCTTTTCGCTTTCCGCCTTCCGCTGCATTTTGCGGGTTTTGCCGCATTTTGCGGGTTTCGCCGCATTTTTCGAGTTTCGCCGCAGTGTTCGCTTACGCTTCGCCGCCGTTTCCCCGAAAAAAAATCGTTTTTTGATTGTTGTTGCTGGTGTTGGTGTTCCGGCACCTCTTGCATTTCTTTTTTCTTTTTTCTTTTTTCCTCAGGAGAAAACCGGAGGAAAGGGATCCTACTATTCTTACACTTTTGTTTTGTCAGTAAGACCCGCGTGTGCATTTTTGCTCGTTTTCGGACGGTTTGCGATGAAAGAGAGGGAGAGGGAGATACAAAGAGGGACTAAAAAAAAAGTAGGCAGGCACGCGCCAGACGCACATAGTTCCTTGGGGCAGAAGGGAGGGAGGGGTTGGAGGGAGAGCGGGGGGGGGGGGGGGGGGGGGGGGGGGGGGGGGACTCATGACGTGCATGGCCGTACAGCAGTAGTAGTATGACCATAGACCCTCGCATCTCTGCCATGCCGGAACGAACCATGTTGGGTTTTCAACGACCAGGCCGAAGCATTGCGCCAAGCACGCAGCGCGAGGCGAAACGTGAGGTGTTGAGCGAGTCCATGGAAGGGCGAGAGCTGCTTCCCTACTACCTTGTGACTTTCTAGCGTATGGATGTATGACAGCGTCGAGTTCATTGATGAGGCAGGCTCTGGGACTCACGTTATCGCAACGATGGCCGCGATGACAAGACAGGGAGACGTGGACGGTTGGTTGCTATAGGTTGATTGAAAGTAGTGAGAAAGCTCCGTTATGCAACTGCTTGTCACGCACGAACCTAGTAAGGAGTGCTTGGTCGTGCAAAATATAAACAGCGGGGGGGGGGGGGGGGGGGGGGGGGGGGGGGGTGGGTGATGGCAGAAGGTTGGGGGCTTGCGAACGCTCGTGAATCATCCGTCCGCGTGCAATTTTGTTTCGGTTTTCCTCTTTCTAGAGTTGTTCTTTCAGAAACGGCCGTTCGTTCCATAGCTGTTGGTGGCGGTGTCTCCGAACGCCTTAACGGCCGACGTATCAGCAGCAGCAGCACCACCGCCGTTTCGGAGGGGGGGGGGGGAGACACGAGTTCGGACCACCTGTCAAGTTTTGTTCTCTTTGTTCTCCTCTTTCCTTTCTTTGGTTATTTTTTCTCTTCCCTCCCTCCCTTCCTTCCTTGTTTCCTTGTTTCCTTGTTTCCTTTTTTTTTATTTCTCCCCCTTCTCTTTCGGGTTTTGGTTTGGTCGGTTAAGTTTGGATTTCGTGTTCGTGATCGTCGTCGTAGAGTCATTTTTTCTCTGCATTTTTCTTCCTCTCGTTTCTTCTTGTGTTGTTTTTTATTTTCAATGAAAATTTCTCGGAAAGTCTTATCATCTGCAAGCAGCACACACGCAAGCAGCACACGCGGGAATGACGATGGTCGTTGCGGAATACGCAGGCTTTTTTTTTTGCTACGTACACACATACGCTCTCTAGGTATGATGCGTGAAAAAAAAAAAAAGAAGTTAAAGACGCAAAAAAAAAAAGTCCGCACCCGCTGCTGCTGCTTGCTGCTGCTGCTGCTGCTGCAGAGCTCCCCCCCCCCCGGCTATTGGTTTTGTTTTGTTTTTTTGGCCTGCTTTATCACGAGTGGGTATGATGCGTATGCACGACTACCAGCACGAGAAGGGTCGCTGTATGTAATATGGACTCGACGTAAAACGTAAAAACGTGATCGTGAGCATCTAAATCTCCTTCGCTCGACATATTTGACGTTGCTCTGAGGGAAGCGAGGGGGGGGGGGGTGGGGGGGGGGATACAGGTAGTCATCCCCCGCCCGTCGAAACCCCGATCAAGGAGCGTGAATGTTTTTTTTGGGGGGGGACGGGGGGCGGGGGAGGGGGGCGGAAAGCGGGGGGGGGGGGGGGGGGGGGGGGGGGGGGGGGGGGGGGGGGGGGGGATAGGGGGGGGGTCGAGCAAAGAGAATGGGGGGTGGGGGGGGTGCTTGCGGTACTACTGCTGTGCGCTGTTTGCCGGGGGGCGTGTCGGGCGCTGTGAGCGGTTTGGTGTGGAGCCTTGCGCGTAGTGGGGGAGGGGGGGGGGGGGGGGCGGGGTTTGTCGACGAATCTGCGAGTATGTATGTTGCACTCTGTAAGCAGACTTGATAAGAACGATGGGGTGGTAAAAGGATGATTATGGTGGGTGTTGTGGTGGTACTGATGATGACTTATGGTGGTGACTATGGCACGAGTGTGCGGGCGCGGTTTTCGTTTTGACATGCATGCATGTATGGCAGGAAAAAAAAAAAAGAAGGGCTAGGCAAGAGATGAGGGCGTGGTTTGGTTTTGATTCGGTCGGTTGGCTCTGATTCGGGTTATATGATTTTATTGAGTGCTATGTATGCATGAACACGTATCTCGGGGACGTTTTTTGGTTACTGCAGGAAGACAGGCGGGAGGAGTAGCCGCGGTGTGTGTGTGTGTGTGTGTGTGTGTTTTTTTTTATTTTATCATCCCGAAATAGGTTGGTTGGTCTTTGTTGGTCTGTTGACCTGTTGTTTCGCTCTGGCTGCGCTATCCTGTCACGTCATGTCCTCCTCTGTCTGGTCTTGTGTGTTCGCTTTTGACCTTCGCGCCGGTCAGCCGTGCGGATGGATTGTGTACACGTTCTATTGTCGAACGCCCAAAAAACGCATATCAATACTTCTTGCAGTACCTACCGTCTTACCGCCGGTACACACTTCAGGTATAGTTATTTATACCTAGTAGGTAGTCACACCCAAGCACAACAAGCACCGAGCGTTACTACCAAGCGGCATGGCAGCAACAGCTGCAAGACCAGCAGAAAAAAAAGTACGTACGTAAGTAGTATCATGTACCGGTTATCGACCATCCAAATCGTAGTCACTCTCCATGCAACCAACCAGCCAATCAGATCAATCATCAGTCGGGAGCGCGAAACGGTGAGGTGGGTTTATCTCCACAACAACGACCACCCTTTTTTCGTACCTTTTTGTCAATTTTTTTTTTTTTTTTTTTTTTGGTTTCAACTGGCCCGACGGGCATGTACTCGGCGAAGGAGAAGGGAGAGGGGCAGGTGACGCTGGTAGTGGTGGCAGTTCAACATCTATCCCGAGATGGTGATTGGACAGCAGCTCGTCGTTTGGTTGGTTGGTTGATCGATGGGTCTTTCGGTCGGTTGGATGGTTGATCGATCGGTGGCTATGTCGGGTGTTGGTTGGTTGGTTGGTTGATCAATGATTGGTGGCTCTGATGGTCGGTCACGTGGTTGGTTGATCGATTGGTCGGTCGTCTGTTGATGTTGGTTGGTTGGTTGATCGGTCAGGCGGTTGGCTGGCTGGCTGACCAGCGAGTTGAACTTTTTTGCGTGGGTGGATGGGTAGTTGGTCGGTCAGTTGGTTGAATTGATGAATGGGGGTTGAGTGTTGAGTCGATTTTATTGGTCGATTGCTTGGTCAATTGGCCGGTCGGTCGGTTGGTCTGTCAGATGACTGATTGGTCGATCGGTCGAGCAGATGGTTGGTTGTATTGGTTGGTCAACCGAATGGTTGGTCAGAATTTGGTTGGTCGATTGGACGATCATATTGTGGGTGGTTAGTTTGTCAAATGAAGTGCTTGGTTGGTTGGGTCGGTTGGTCTATTCAGTGAAGGAATTTATTGAGGGTTGGTTGGTCAGTTGAGTTAGTCAATTGCTCACGTATGGATCGATGCGTCAATCAATCAATCAAATATCAAACGGGCTACAACAATAAGAGAGAGAAGCCTTAATCGCTCTGTTCTTCACAGCGACGGCCCGGCTTCGAAGCCTAGGTCGGCGGGTTGGGCGATTGGCGGGTTGAATTGATGAACGATTGGTTGGTTGGGCTGCAGACAGTGAAGAACGCGCCCTGTGAAAATCGAGAGACCATGGGCGTAGCACGGTTGGTTTAAGCCGGGGCGAGCTCGCGTGAAAAGACATCAAGCACGAGAAGCAGCAACCGCTGTTTTTTGTTTTGTTTTGTTCGTGTTTGTGTGTGTGTTTTTTTTTTCCTTCCGTGTTGGCTGGAGGAAAAGAAAAGCATAAGCATCGACAGCAACACCAGCAGCAGCAGTATGGTGGCAGCAGCAGCAGCAGCAGTCCTCAACTATTGTCGCCTATTTTGCACCGATTGTCTCTGCCAGGCGTATGAAACTCGGTAGCTTGACGGTGGTGGTTTTGGAGGTGGTGGTGAGGGCATTGGCGAGTGAGCGAGTCGCCCCCTCCCCCCAAGCATCGTGGCACGTTGCCCATATTTTTTTCGGCAAGTATGCGGAAAGGGAAGGAGGGCAGAGGGGAGGAGGAGGGTGACCTAGCATCTTGGATAACTTGTTGTCGGGGGCGAGGGGGGGGGGGGGCACGGGGGGGGGGGGGGGGGGGGGGGGGGGGGGGGCTGCGTCGCCTGCCCTCGCTCAGACGCGTGTTCCAACGTATTGATTTCATGTTCTTCTTCTTCTGCTCTTGGTTGAGGTGAAAACCTGCGTGTCTTTTGATTGTTGAACGATGTTGGTGTGTGCAATGAGCGACGGGCACACCCGGAAGAGGCGGCTCTTAGAAGCTTGTCGATAATCTATACCTGGTATATCTGTCTGCCTGTCTTGTCTAACTCAAATATGAGCACTAGCATCTCTATGTGTAGGGATATGCGTATATGTCATTTTTACGTTTTGTGTGCTTCGTGCCGTCTCGTATTTTACCTACCTGGTGCCGTAGTACAGCAGTAGTTGTAGAAGTAGCGGTAGTAAGTTTTACTCTCATTTCCCTCCGATAGGGTTTGTGCCATATTTTTGTTGGTCGTTTTTCATCGTTTTTCGGTTTTTTCGGGGGGGGGGGGTTTTCTTTTTCTTTTTCTTTTTCTTTTTGACCATTTTCGTTCCGCGCGGCATTAATTACCTGTTGCAAAATTCTGCGTGTTTATGGTATGACTTTCCCGTTTTTTTTAATTGCCGGCATGATCGATCAATCGTCGACCAATCGCTTGTTTTTGCTTTGTTTGGGTGTTTGCTTTTTGTTGTTTGTGTTGGCGTTTTTTTTTCGTCCGAGTGGTGTGCTTCTCCTTGTTCGCCGGTCCCAGGGGGGGGGGGGGGGGGGGAGGGGGTAGTCAAAAGTCAACGCGTTACGTGCGTATTATACTTAGCAAAGAGAAAACGTAAACGAAGGAAGCGGGGGGGGGGGGGGGGGGGGGACGCGGCGATAAATAATGCAGACTGCTGGGTGAGGATGCTGATCATCATTTCACCATTATTATGATTGCTGATGATCGCTATATTATGATGGGCGCTTGACGATGTGCTTATGGGTTGATCTGATTGATTAAATGGTTGATGTATACCTGTAGTGGTCTATGATTGGTCGATAGTGATTCATGATTGGTTGGTTGACTGGCGACGAGATAGATTTTTCGTAGATGGTGGCTGATGCCTGGTAGAGCGTCCTCTTTTGGTTGAGTGTTTTTATGCGCACTGGCCACGTCTTGTCGGTGTATGATATTAAATGACGAAATCGAACTTCTAAGACATAGTACCACACGTGTATACATCGAATTCATGCAGACGACGGGGAAGGCGGGTATCATAGACGGACAAAACGATGCCCTGTCTGTCTGCGTGCTGTTTGTTTCTTTTCACGTGCGGTGATGGTGATGATCGTGTTTCACGTATATAGCCGTTTGTTTTCACACGAAGAAGAAAGCATCTGAAGCCCGCCCAGATTGGCGTTGTTTTTTTTTTCCTTGACGCAAAACCGACGACACCGGTATACCGTACCATAGCATGCCCCAGGGTGCCTGGTACATTTTTACGAACCGCTTAAAAGGAATGTAACCCGCTGTCTACTGCCCACCTATGGAAAATCGAAAGGGCAGCTGTAATACAATTACGGGGGTCCATAGTTGATAGGACCTATGGTACACATAAAAACCTATGTATTTTTCCTATTTTCACTAACAAAACTTGGTCCCATTAACTATGGACCCCCGTAATAGCTGGCTTCCAAGAGTAAATAAAACTCGGTCGGACATTTCCCCAATCGTACTTTACGGAGTGAAAATCGATCGGATGTTACTCACTCACCACATTGTCTTATTTTATGAAGGACCTTTTTTATAATACTCCTGTAATATTCAATCCTAGCGGTCCTTGGGTTTCGGTACGTGTTCCGAATTCGGTACATGTTGTTCCGAATTTGTGAGAACTTTCGCATCATGTTTTTTTGGTCCAAGCGATCGTTATAATTCGGGGCAGAGGGGGTCTATACCCTCCTTTCCCTGGTTTTCGAGGGAAAGTCGATCGGACAAGAAAATTATTCTCGAGCTTTACAAACCCCAGGGGTTATCCCACTTCTGTTGAGGAAATTACGAAATACTGATTCTTCGGGCGGGAAAATGTTTTTTTTTTTTTTTTTCACGTACGGAATCCTTTTTTACTGCCGGTTCACCGCTCGAAAAAAAAAAAAACAAGAAAACGCCAAAATACAGGGAAACGGGGAAACAATTACAGATTGACGTCAAATCATGAAAATTAGAACGAAAAATAGCAGATAGGAGAAGAGTGAGGGGAGCATCTTCTTGCCTAAACGAGAAGGGAAGGTGATCAATCTTTCAAAGCCGTCTCTCGAACGCACTCGGAACGAGTTTTGGCTTTATTTTGAAGAACGAAAGAAAAATAAAAAAAAAAACGTTGACACAGCATAGTATTTTATTTAGTACTCGTAATGAAGCAGGAATGAGAACCGAGTCGAGACGTCGAAGCAATAACTGATTGCTGTACACTGGGGGCGCCTCCCGTGAGTGCGGTTCGCCCGATCGCCGGCTTGTCTTGACATTTTGTGATTACTCCAATGTACGTATGAGTGTGATGGGTCTTCTCCTCGATGAAGAAAATGGACGAGAAGCGGGAATGCTGAACCAATCCTCCTCCAGCACGCCTTAGAAATGAAGGCGAGTACCCGGGGGGGGGGGGAGGGGGCGGGGGGGGGGGGTGTACTCGATAGGAGAGATGTACTCGATCTCGTGCATGGCCGTAGTCGTATGACCGTAGACCCTCGCATCCCTACAATGCCGGGACGGAGCGTTTTCACCGACCAGGCAGACATGGGGGGGGGGGGAGGGGGGGCGGGGAGGGCACCCATGACCACCGTTTTGTTTCCAGGGGGCCGCAGAGGTGTCATGAACCTGCAATGAGTTGAGCTGAAAAAACGTGAATGTGGTGGCCACGTCCATTCAGCATCGTTTGTATTGTAACGAATTCGACTAAAAAAAAAAAACACGGGTACCACTACGACGTATAGGTCGGTAGAGCCACAGAGTTACCGTGAGATACACCCCGCGTTTTTTACCCTTTCATTACGGTTCTCCCGTTTCGGGTGTGTACAAACTACAAGTACAGATCATGATCTATCTACAACATAGATCATTTAGTTCCTCGTCTGCAGCCGCGAGAGGCTTGTCCGGGAGGTCTGCGGAGTACCCGTCCCGCTCAGGAAACATTTAGAATTTAGATCTCACCCACCCGGCAACATGAGCTCAATCATTCAAGATCTGGGATAATTAATGAATAATCTGTCTGCCTTGAAAGATCTACATCATGAACTGGGAATGATCTGTATGTAGATGATCTGTTGCAGGCGTGAACTACCTGGATTTAGGCCCAAGAAATGTGTGTTCGATAAGACTAGATCAATACCAAAAAGAGGGTTAAAACATGTTCTGTTTTTTTTGTGTTTCGCATCGTGTCATATCGATGCCAAGGCAGGTCGCGCCCCAGTAGGTTTATTACGGGGGTCCATAGTTAACGGGACCAAATTTTGTTAGTAAAAATACGTAAATATTTAGGTTTTTATGTATCCCATAGGTCCTGTTAACTATGGACCCCCGTAGTAGCAATCTGAGAGAAACGATCTTTAGGGGTGTTTTTGACTTGGAAAATTGCGTAGCGCGGTCTGCACTTCGGAATCGTCGTCCGCAATCTAGAAATTTCCTGGTTCGATGAAAAACGCGGCGCAGCCGCGTTTATGGCCAGTTTTTTCGGCCCGTTTCGGCTGCGATCTGGGCTGCGGTTTGGGGTTAGGGTCAGGGTCAGGGTTGGAATCAGGGGTTGGGTTGGGTCTTCGCCCCTACCTTGTTCCCAACAAGAACCAAAATATCTGAACAGCCTACAAACCTAAAGATCCTTTCTCCCAGATTGTAATGGGACCTCGTTGCGCTACGAGGCATACGAGAGGGCCCGGCCTGGACACCTTCTCCAAGAAGTTCCAGACACATTTTCTCTTGAGAAGATTCCCGGCAATTTCTCTTCAGAAAAAAAAACGACGTGTGTGCTTAATCCACCGCTCGAAGCGCACGCTTCTTGTCGCCTGATGCAGCAAAACGCTGCTTCTGCTGCTGCTGCTAGTGCTGCTGCTGCTGCTAGTGCTGCTGCTATTGCTGCTACTATTGCTGGTGCTTGCTATTGCTGCAGCTATTTTGCCGCTGCTGCTGCTGCTGCTGCTACTACTGCAGCTGTTGCTTCGGTTTGCACCCCAAAACTCCTCAAATAGCCACCGACGACGCACAAAAAAACGAACCTCGCCGCCGCCAAATCATACTGTGTATAGTACATCACTACAAAGTACAAGCATTCAAAAACAACAAGAAGAAAAAAAAACGTCAAAAAACACTCTCGTATTTTTCACAATAGCTCCATCCACAATTTAGGTAAGTTAGTCAGAAAAAGATAGAACTCGACCTACAGCTACAGTAGTAGTCGCGCACACGGAGCGCACACAAAACTATAGGGAAGGGTGCGAAAGCACACGCCCTTGCGCGCCTGCCCAATAGGCACACGCACCCACCCACCCACCCACCCAGTCACCGACCCACCGACCCACCCACCCACCCACCAACCCACCCACCCACCCAGTCACCGACCCACCGACCAACCCACCCACCCACCCACCAACCCTATCACACGGGTGATAAGATAGCACACTCCCCCCCCCACTTCCTGGGATGGTTCTCTCCACAACCAGGGCGGTGCTATGCACACAACGAAAAAGAGCGGATTTTTGGGAAGACGGTAAATATCGTCGCGTCGAGATGTTTCCTTGGACTCGTCGCTCGGCGTTTTTTTTTTTTTTTTCTTCGCCTTCACTCTTCTCCCCGTTGTGAAGAGAGAGAGAACCGCCTTTGAAAATTCGCCTGAGGGGGTGTGATAGTGTTATCACCCGTGTGATAACTCATGTACGGTACGTATAGAGAGCGGCACGCCTGGTACAGATATATACCACCAATACTATTAGTAGCCTGTATACTGCAAATAGTGACCTACTACCCCACCCGCACCCACCCACCGACCCGCCCATTCCACCTGCAGAGCTGCGCGCCTAGAGATATAGATGATGCTACCGGTCAGTTTTATACTGATACTGTCCCCACCTCACCCGTCTAAAGAGGCGAACCGCCTACAGTAATATACACATCATTAAAAGTCAGCTTTACACTACCGTATGCCTTGAGTGCGACTGCAGGGCGGGGGCGACTTCAAGCCTCTCTTGTCGCTACGGGGGTAGATCGGGGGGTTCACTCACTCACTCACTCACTCACTCACGCACTTACTTATGGTGGCTTTTGCTTGTATCGCGATTTTTCTGAGAATTTTTGGTCGACGGATAGGACGACGAGACGATTCCTCCGGGGAAGATGCCTATCCACCCATCAGACACCCACCCACACTAGCACCGCCAAGCGATCTCTTGTCCTTCCACGCCCTACCCTGCACCGTACACCTGGGAGTCACGCCTCCTCTACATAACCCCAGCCCAGTCTCAACGTCGGGCGGCCAGCGAGGGGGGGTGGTGGTGGAGGGGGGAGGCCAAACGAAAGAGCCAAAAATAAACACAGAAAAAAAAACAAAAAGAAAAAAAAAAAAAAAAAAAAAAAAAAAAAAGGGGGGGGAGCCAAAAAGATGACGAAAAATACAAGCTAGAAAAAAAACGTTCAGCAGGCATCGGCAAGAAGTATACGAACCGAAGAGGATCGATCGACTGATCCCGGGCATCATCTACTGACCGTGGCCGCCTACCGACCGCGCACACACTCGTAGGGGTCACCACCAGGACGATGGACCAGCGCACGTCACTACGCGCAGTCCCTTCCACTCCTGCAAAACTTGCCCTACTCAAGATAACTCCAAGTGGTTCGTCCCTCACAACATGATCCAGTTCCAAACAGGTTATTATATCCCCCCCACCCCTTCTGGAAGCGGATGGTAAGTCCTTTGGGGCGAAAAGTTTGTTTGTTTTTTTCGAAACCCAAACGACGATTACAGCATCAGTGCTCACGAAAAAAAAAAACAGCCTGGCATCCTGCTGCTGCTGCTGCTGCTGCAGCTGAAACTGGGGCATGCATGTACCACCACACCAACCCCCCGAGCTGCAAACAATCCACGGAGATAGATATTTCCGACACGCTCTGGCAGGCGACCTGAACACCAGCGCGATACTAACCGCTGAGCTGCATACAATCCACGGGAGGTAGGCAGATTTTTCCGACACGCTCCAGCATGGTACAAGTCGTACGTACGTACAGCCAGTGTCCCCCTCCCCCCGACACGGCCGGTTAGCAAAAGACCGCATCCACACTAACCTCTCCTTACATTTTCGTTCCGACATGCAGAGAATTTTCCGAGAAGTTTCCAAGAAATTCCCCGAGAATTTTCTACGAAAAAAATCCCAGAAATTTCGCAGGCGGTCCGACATTTATACCGTATTCTTGGGACGACGCGGAGCCCGAAAGGGAAAAAAAAAAAAAAAACAACAACAACAAGAACGGAATCGTCGACTCCTTTGTTTCCTTCAGAAACGTTTTCAGAGAACGGGGAAAGGAACAACGACGGCGGTAGCCTATACCTAGTACATATAGTATCTAGGCTATAGCTAGCTAGCTAGCTACCATGAGCGCTCGGGACAATTTTTTAGAGGTTGTCCATCTCGTTAAGGCCCCGGTGCGCTACGCTCTGGAACTCCCCGCGCAAGCGCTGCCGTTGCCGTCGCTTGGCCATGTACACCGCCACCGCCACCACGGCGACCACGCCGGACATGCCCGCGGCGACCTAATGTACGCGACGTCGGAAACAACGCACACGCATACGCCGAGGAGGCCGAGGAGGGCGGGCGGGGGGTGGGTGGGGGGGGTCGGGTTAGCGACAAGCGCAGGCAAAGGGACCGGAGAGAAGTGGGCCAAGGGGGCGGCGGGGGGGGGGGGGGGGGGGGGGGGGGGGGGTACTACGTCATGCATGGCCGTGGTCGAATAAAAAAAAAAACTTTCTTAAGACCCTCCCATCCTTGCAATCCCCGGGACGGAGCACGTCGGGTTTCCCGCCGACGAAGCAGACAGTGCGAGCACCATAGCGCGGAGCAAGCGCCGTGAGGTGTTCGGCGAGTCGCACGGACGGCGAGCTACAGAACGTCCTGCTACGAACCGTGCGTAAGGCGGACTTTCTTGCACATGGACGACATAATCCGATTATTTGGGGGGGGGGGGGGGGGGGGGGGGGGGTACTGGTTTACGGGTGTCTTCGTCAATCATTTTCGAGACGGCACACAAGAGGGGGTGGGGTGTGTACTCAATATCATGCATGGACGTACTCGTATGGGGGGGGGGGGGGGGCTAGCGAAAACCGAACCAAAACGATGCGGACCGAAGCAAAGCCGAAGCAGAGTGGGCCGGTCACTGCTCGCGGGTTGTTCATTGCGAAGGCCGTGCGAGAAGACAAGGATATGGGGGGGGGGAGGGGGGGGGAGGTCGGGCTGCATAGCAAGAAGAGAAAGCTAAATCAAGCGAATCGAATCCCAAGTGAGCCGAAGAGAAGTAGGTGCGAGGCGGAGTAGGCCTGCTTGCTGCTCGCTCGCCGCGTTTGCTTCATGTTGCCCGCTTGCAGGCCAGGCGTGTGTGTCACTTTGCCGCCCATTGCTTGAAACGTGCGGTATTGTTGCGGGAAAAGCAATAATACGAGAACATCAGCGAGACAGCAGTGCGCTGTTGGATCCGAACCCTGGTAAAAAGACACGAGCCTGGCCAATTCCATGGCGCTGAGGACAAACAAACCCCTCCCTAGCACCTTGTTTAGGCGCTCGATGCACGTACGGATGCACCCCGCATGTTGATAAGCCTTTCGTCAGACCACCTGGGGCGGCGGTAGGTCAATGTCGGCGGCGACAGTAACCCAAGCACAAGCACAAGCACAAAAGACACGAAAACACATAGGCACAAAACAAAAATCACACAGAAAACACAGAAACACAAAAACATTAAAAGAAAAAACACGATCGAAAAAAAACACGCACAAAAGGTTTTCATCAAGCGCAAGTCACGGAACACAAGCACAACACGAAAACACGCGAAACACAAAAAAAAATCGTAAAAAAAAAAAACTCGACCGAGAACATCCATACGCACAAACGTGCAAAACTTCAAACAGACCTAGCTACACAACACACAATTCAAAAGCACAACAAACAAAAAAAAACACAAAACCAAAAACACGAGTGCTACTACGTGCGATAGATAGCATCGGTGGGGACTGGCACCTCTTTTTCTTCGAGTGCCTTCGGCCGCCGGTATGTGATTTGAGCTGGCGGTGACGGGCCTTGAGCGTCTGTTTTAGCGCCAGGAATCGCGCACGTACTACCGGGTAGTTTGTTACACCGTAACACAGCAGTAGTGACCAGGACCAACGATGATGTTGTACACATCCGGCTACGCTTCGAAGTACACCGTTATTGGGCACATCGCGGGTATGGATCACTATATACAGCCCCTCGACTCATACAGCGGTGGACACGGGTCGGCGTGTCGAGCCCCTTGCTCGCACTATATAGCTCTCTCTTCCTTCACCTTCACGACGAAAGAATTATCGTCCACGGACGGGTCCTCGCTGAACTCCCCCGCTGCTCGCCGTCATCATCACCGTACCAGTCTCTCCCCCCCCCCCCCCCCCGCCCCCCCGCTCCTCGTACTCCTTCTCCGCCTCCTCGTACTCCTCCTCCTCTTCCTCGTAGTACTCCTCCACCTCCTCCTCGTAGTACTCCTCCTCCTCTTCGTAGAAAGTTTCCTCGCCCTGGTTTTCGCCGCCGCCGGCGGCGACGCCATCCTCGTACTCTTTGAACTCGTTGTACCCTTCGGCGTCGTCGCCGTCGTCGTCCAGATCATCAAAGTATGATGCGTCTCCCCCGCTACCGCTAGCGCTTTCGTCGCTGCTATCGTTGTCGCTCGAAGCGCTCTCCGCCGCCGCCGACCCTGACCCCGTCCCTGACCCTTCTCCCCCTCGCTCTGTGGCGGAGGAGCTGCCGTCTGCTGAATCGTCGTCGGGACTATCGCCGGAACCAGCCGCGACGCCGGCGCCATCGGTTTCTCTGGAGCTGTACTCCACGTGGTGGTCGTCGGTGTCGTCCATGCCGTACACCACCTCGTCGTACATAGAACCGTTCCCGCCGCCGTTCCCGCCGCCGTTCCAGTCGCCGTCCCCATCGCCGTTCCCGCCCGCCAGGCTACTGCTGTTGCTGCTGCTACTGTTGTTGCTGCTGACGGCTGCGGCATCGTTCTCCGGATAGCTGCTGGACGCGCCTCCGTCAACATCGTCCCCAGGGGCGGCGGCAGCTGCGGTGCTGTTGCCGTTACTCGAGTCGGGGGTCGCAAGGCCGCCCTCCTCCTCCTCCTCTTCCTCCTCTTCCTCCTCCTCCCCCTCCCCCTCCTCCCCTCCGGCAGACGTCGAGGCGGTGGCAGTGGCGTTACCCCCACTGGCGCTCGAGGTGACATCGGTGCTGTTGTCGGACAGCGCGAAAGGTTCCGACGGTTCCCCGCCGCTCCCCGACGCCTCCGTATCGTTGCTAGAGCTGGCCAAGACGCCGCTGCCATCGATGCTGTCGCTGCTGCTGCTGCTGCTGCTGCTGCTGCTATTAGTAGCAGGCGCATCGACCGACGACTGGGACCCCAGCAGCCCCTCCCCTCCACCCTCCTCCGAGCTGCTAGCGCTAGTGCTGTTGCTAGTGGTGGTGGTGTTGCTCCGGACGGAAGCAGGCGCGAGCGCGTCGGCCGACGACTGGGACCCCAACAGTGCCCCTCCTCCGTCGCCGTCGCCGTCGCCGCCGCCGTCGTCGCCGCCGAGCTGCTAGCACTGTCGTCGGTAACGTTTCCATCAGCGGAAGAAACGAATGAGCCTTCTCCCCCCTCCTCCGCTCCGTCGCCCGAAGTATCAGCCACATCGGCGCCGCTACCACCCAGAACCTCCTCCTCCTCGAGTGTCCTCCCGACCGCCCGCTCTGCCACCGCCGCCAACGCTGCGTGGAAACCCTCGTCACCTCGTGCTTTCTCCGGATTTACATAGACAAAAAAGCTAAGAGACAAGCGGGCCAGGGGGGGGGGGAGGGAGAGAGGTACAGTAGAGCGATTAGTGTTGGATATCGTACCGAAATTTTCGATATATCGTTCGATCAAGAAAGAAACTATCGAACCGAGAAAAGTTTGGTATTTCGATAATAGTTTCGACAATTCGATAAACGATGAACGACACGATGAAACGATGAAAGACCGAACGCCTCCCAGGGGAATAGGGGACACGGCAACAAATAGCACCAAACCCTGGTATACGAGTATAATATCAGGTCATGCCTGTAACACCATCGAATTACTTGGTTGAGATGTTCAGTACCCGGTGTATGTACGTGGTACGTTTGCAGCAGTACAGAGCACCTCATAATAAAACGAGCACTAAGAAAGGGAGGCTGAGATTAACAGGAAACTAACAAATTCGGGAGCCGTTTTAATGGAATTAGTGGATAACGCGAAGCCCCTTCTCAGAATTCAGCCTGGGCCAAGCTATTACGTCTCCTGCCTATACTGTACGTTGATTCTGGAAAACTACTCCTCGTGTTGTATTTACCGGCATATATATACTTCGAAGTACATACGTATGTTTTGTTGTATATACATACAATGCGATAAACGGCTGAGCTGTACCTAGTAAATACATACGTAGTATTAATAGTAGTGGCACAACAGCAGTACCGGATTACTATTAATAATAAGAAAACGAGCCATATAAGAATGGCAGACTGAGATTGACAAGAAAAAAATGAAATTCGGGATCCGTTACTATAGGCACTCGAAACGAGTGTACAACGCACCCATTCGCATTGAAGAAATTCCATCCTGGGCCGGCTTTCCTGTTTCTTAATCGAGTGTTTTGTACTTTGGATACCAATGGAATATATCATCACTACGACGAGCGGATGGCGGTGTGAGATGGAGAGGGAATACGGCTACAGAGGAAGCAGGACGGAGTGGGGATACCCTCTCAAGTACCGGCAGCTGCACCGCACAACCTTCCGCGGGTTGCAGTCAAAACCCGGCCATCTGTTCGAACAGCGGACTGCTGTCGTTCGACGCTTTTTTAGGGGAAAAAAAAAAAAAAAAAAAAATGAGGGGAGAGATCTTGGCTCTAGCAGCAGCAGGTATCAGGGTGGGGTAGTTGGAGGGGGGTGGTTGAAAACACAGGAGAAACAGAAAAGGGCAGAGGCAGAAAAGTGATCGCAGAAAATACAGTCATACGGGAGTTTCAACGTTCGTTTTCGGTCTATTCATGTTTTCGACCAAGTATTCAGGCCTGAGTGTTCATTTCTGAAAAGTCATTGGATTCCGATTCATGTGGATGGTGTGATTGGAACAAGAACCATAAACTACTGTCAGATGGCAAATAAAACACCAATAAATAAAAGCGTAACTAGCCACCCGGTGCCGCACATGAAACGGCAGTACCGACGTTTCATAACCGGTAATACCACCGCATCTGGGGCAGTAGGAGCGTGTGTGTGTGTGTGTGTTTTTTTTTTTTTCTATGTTTCTCGTGGTGTCTTACTCGCCATAGGCCCTGTGAAGGTAAGAGTAGAGCTTTTGCCGAAACACGACTTTCACACATAAGACAAGTAAATACGATAATTTTGGGATTGTTCTGCGATGCCCCGTTCAATTCTGCGAGTTTCGATCTGAAAGTTGAACCTCGTATTTGCACGTCATATGCAGACAAGCGGAGCGCGAGCTCCTTGTTTTTCCCAGACAAGTTACTACGGCCGCTTTTGTGTTTTACCGGATATTTGTATCGGCCATATCTCTCGAACAATAAAAGAGTAAAAAAATGGGCTTGCTTTCCATTTGTGGGTTGACGCATGATCAACACCGTGTACAAAAGTCGCATCTAACTGTTCCGGAAAACCATAGTAAATAGGACCAAATATTGTTAGTAAAAATAGGTAAATATATAGGTTTTCGTTTGTACCGTAGGTCCTACTTACTATGGCCCCCCGTAAATAGTAGAGTACCATACCAGGTAGTACGTAACGTGTGCGTGTGCGTGATGCAAAACATTAGGCACGAGCACACACCAAACCACCGTGGCACCCACCACCGTGTACGCCGCAGAGCGGTGGGACCTGTGCAACTCGTGGCAGAGACGTTGTGAGGCTCGAGAGGCGAATCATCCAGGCAGGGTCTCGTGTGGATCACGCGACAACAACAAAAATGTGAAATGGGTGTGTGTGTGTGTTCGGCGGGCTTTGTGCGCCGGTGTTCGCCTCGATTATCGGTATCGATATCGTTGTTGACTTTTCCGGATTATCGGTACGATAACGATAATTATCGTTATCGTTATCGAAGTTATTTTGGCCTTACCGTACCGAAACGTTTCTGGTTTCGATATCCAACACTAAGAGCGATAGGGAGGTGTATGGGTGGGGGGGGGGGGGGGGGGGGGTGAAGGGGGGGTGTACTTATTATCATGCATGGCCGTAGCCGTTTGACCATAGACCCTCGCATCCCTACAATACCGGAACGGAGCACGTCCGGTTTTCACCGACCAGGCAGACATTGCTTGCACCAAGCGCGAAGCGCCGTGAGGTGTCCGGCGAGTCGCATGAAGGGTGAGCTGCATCCTACTAAGAACCGCTTCTGAGGCGGATTTTCTTGCACATGGATGACAGCGTCAATGAGATGATTTAATTTCTGGTGTGGCCACTTCCAGAGACAGCAATGGGTTTACTACACAACTGCCTCGTGGGTGCTTCACCATATACACACCACGTGATACAAGGAGTGGGGGGGGGATACTCAATATCGTGCATGGCCGTAGTCATACGACCATAGACCTTCGCATCCCTACAATGCCGGGACGGGGGGTAAACGGAAAGGCACGTGAACCCAGGGCGTTTGTCTGCGTGTGTAACCTGTATGACCAGCCAAAGTGCTGCAAAATCGGCTGATTGTCCACGCCCCGCTCAAAACTATGTATCTGGATGCGATTTTTTGGACACGGTGTTTGTTGATCATGCACCAACCCACAAAAGGAATGGATTTTTTTTTTTTGTTCGAGAGATGATTCCGATACAAGGACTCGGAAAAATACAAAAGCGACCGGAACATGTCTGAAAAGAAAAAAAAAGGGCTCGCTTTCCGTTTGTCTGCATATGCCGTGGAAATACCAGGTTAAAATTTCGGGTCGAAGTCGCAAATTTTGAACGGGGCATCGCAGAAAAACAAAAAATACCGTACGCACGTGTTTTATGTGTGAAAATCGTGTTTTGGTAATATTAGTATCTCTTGATGGGTGGCGAATTGGGCACTGAAACGAATATCGGTCTTCTCGTAGGGTCTTTGGCTACAGTAAGTCTTCACCAATTTTCGCCCTGATCGAGAACGACGATTTTATTACGAATTTCGTGTTGAAAAGCTGGTGTTTGTGAGTTTTCGGCAATATCTCGTCGATATCGAGTCGAACTATAAACGTGTATTATTTTTATATGCATATATTATATTGGCACACGCAGTGTTGTGTCAGGGTCAGTGCCTCCAAATTTCAAGTCCTACTTCGCAGTGGTTCACGAGATACGACTTCAGACGGTCAATCTCTTTTTCGGCTGGCCCAGCTCGTACATATGATCCAGATTTTTGATTGCCATAGCTGAAACACCATACGAACGAGGTGTTATACCAACGGCAGAGCGCTACAAACAACTCACATACTTTTAAGAAAAAAACAAAAAAAGAACAAAGAACAAACAGACAGACAGACAGACAGACAGACAGACAAACAAAGCCGTGTAATGAAAAACAAAATCTTCAAAACTCGTATTTGCAAGCTTGGTGTGGTACTTGCATTAAAGCGTGTTATATACGGGATGTGTAGGTTTATACGTATGCACATATATAAAGGTTTTAGACTGGTCTACTTGCTATGTCTTCATCAGTTTTCGTACGCAACCATTCGCCACTTACGACGCCAGCTAAATCACAAAGAAGAACCAAGTGGGTACGACTGCTGTTGTACTCAACGGTTTTGTTGTACTGCTGTAGTTACGGTCGTTTTCCCTTTTTATCAGTTATCCGTAACTTCTAAATATGAGAACTTTGCTTCTCCAGTTTTCATCTTCTCAGTGCGTGCGACGCGAAACTGATATTTTACGAATTTGGGGATGTGTCTCCGCTTTATTCATTCAGCCAAGACGTCGTCAGCTTTAGTTCAGTTCAGGGTTAACCGGCTGGTGGCCAGGGCGGGGGGGGGGAGCATGATTGTGATCTTGGGACATGTGAGACGTCGGTACTCGATAAATTGAAGCGTTCGTTCAGTACCATCACCAAAAGAAAACACGTGGATGCGAGATGTAGGGAGGAGAGCACACGTTGCACAAAACGATCGACACTGCTGCTGCTGCTGCTGCAGTTACATATTAAATAGCGAAAAACGTTCGATATTTTGATATCCAACAGTCACTGCTGCGACGGGTCGTTCGCCGACCAAAACGGACGTGGGTGCGTCATTCGTTGATAGTTGTCACTAGAGGTGGACATCGGAACGATACGTAATCGATTCCGAGATATCGGAACGATACATAATCGTCTCCGAGATATCGGAACGATACGTAATCGATTCCGGTACAATATACAAGAGGCTAAAAATCCGACACCTGATACATAGTCCGAAATTATCTAATTGTATCGGATGGTCAAAAACTACGATATCGATACGACAACCGATGGGCGAAGCGGAAACGCGTGACTTTTCTTATCATACCTGGTACATTTTACCACAACTGGCCTTGAGGCTTAAGGGCCTGTTGCGCGCAGCGCAACACGCGATTCTGGGAGAGAAACTTTTTTGGTCGCAGGCCCAAAAAAAAGTTGCGGCCATTTCTGTTCGCCGTAGGCGAACAAAAAATTGAACCACTGTTTTTCAAATTCGAAATTGAGCCCCCTTTCCGATTTCGCCGGAGGCGTTTTCTGTTTTGTCGGGCCCTTTTTCTATTCGCCTGTAGTGGAACAAAAGAAAATTAGATTCTGATCCCGATACTCGCCTTCTCGAGGTTCGGGAGGCGTTTAAACGCACTTCGTTACTTGGTTTTCGGGCATACATTCGCGCATATATCGCAAATTTTTGGCCTGCGGCGGCCCTCCCGGGGGGCCTCCGGGGGCCCTCCCGGAGGGGGGGTGTACTCGATAGGAGGCATGTACTCGATCACATGCATGGCCGTAGTCGTATGACCATAGACCCTCGCATCCCTACAACGCCGGGACGGAGCATGTCGGGTTTCCAACGACCAGGCAGACATTGCTTGCACCAAGCGCGAAGCGCCGTGAGGTGTCCGGCGAGTCGCATGAAGGGTGAGCTGCATCCTACTAAGAACCGCTTCTGAGGCGGACTTGTATATGGATGACAGCTTCAATGAGTTAGTTTAATTTCCGGTGTGGCCACTTCCAGAGACAGCAACGGGAGTACTATGTGACTGCCTCTTGAGTGCCTTACCTTGAACACCACGTGATACGATCAATTCCCTTGTGCAGAGTAAAGGTTCTTTACTTCGCACAAATGATCTATAACGAGACGACCAGCTGTGGGCGACCGCCAAAAAAATAAACAAATAAAATAAAAAGGTACCCTGGATGTCTAGCTCACGTAGTGAGCGGCCATGTTTTACAGTGTCGTTGCCAACCGACGCCAACCCAACCCCTATATAACATACCTGGTATATATAATAGGGCCCCGGGAGGCCACTAATTATTCCCCAGGTACGTACAGCAGTGGTGGGGACCCACCCCACTTCAAGACCCTCCGTTTCAAGACTTCTCGGGACATTAAGAACACACACACAGCGTGTGTCACGAGCCAAAACAAACTTGGGGAATTAGCACGGTCAGTATTAAAAAAAAAAGGCAATGCTCTTACCTGGTGGGCACAATAATTATGGAGACATGACCACGTTTTTTGGGCTCCTTCATGGGGTGGTATTAACCTGTGTACGGACCGCGGTTCCGTTTCTGGGGACAGACCACGCTAATTCCAAGTAGTTTGTCCCCAAAACGGGTCTGCGGTCCCCAAATAGTCGAGATTGGCGCACGTACCGCCAAAAAGGACCTTGACACGCCCGAAACGACCGGTCTCCTATAAGTAAGAATTTCAACAGGCAAAAACGACAACACCCCCTTTTGCGCCAATTTTCGGGCTGGTTCGCTTGACCCACCAGGACCGAGAGTGCAAACGCCGAAAAAACGGCGCGCCTGCGGGGAATACCTCCACGACCTAATTTGAAAAAAAAAAATCCAGCACTTTTTTCGCTGGGTGTGCGTACTTTCGACCCTCTCCCTCTTACGGTGGTCCGGCGAAAATCGGATCGAAAAATAAATCATCCCAGAAGGTGTGTGTGTGTGTGTGTGTGTGCGTTTTCTTGCGTGTTATGTACCGATATGATCGAAAACGTAGGGGTAAACTTCGATCACCACAATAAGCACAAGCTCGCCTTATATTTCCGATCGAACTGGTACACGGTACCGTTGCTATTACGGGGGTCCATAGTTAATAGGACCTATGGTACACACAAAAACCTATACATTTTGCCTATTTTTAATAACAATATTTGGTCCTATTTACTATGGTTCCCCGTAATAAAGAAGCATAATGTGATGCTGAGTGCTGGGTCCCACGTACACCATGGCATCGTCATTGCGTGTGTTTGGTTCTTGACACACGCTATCGCATCGTGTGTGTCTCTTCACATTGAAACCATTATTGCTTCACGGCTCGACATCCAGCACACCCAGTGCGTAGTTTTCAATGACCACAGAGCTCGCACCTCTCTAGGATTGGAGAATCGGGGCGCGGACACTGGTTGTGTTGGATTTCGACGGGCAGAAAAAAAACGGTTCCATGTGAAAAACAGACAACATAGACACAGCAGTAAGTAGTGCCCGCACTATTAATAGTCATTCTTCATCCTGAATACAGTTAACACGTACAAGACCTGTGGGCGCAAAAAATTACGAGACAGCAGTAGAGGTACCACCTTTTTTTGCAGTTTTTTAGTACCGCACTCCCGTTTTCGGGGACAAATTACTTAGGAATTGAATGGTTCGTCCCCAAAACGGGACTACCGCGGTCTTGAAAGGCTTACCAACGCTTACGTACGCGTCATCAACAACGCTGCGCATCGCGTCGTCAAGCCCTCGCGTCATGACCACCCCCCACGGCACACAGTCAGTTACTGCGTGCAGTACTTGCGTTCATCGCGTTTCTACCGTGTGCTCTCATCTACCTGGCACTGGTACAGCAGCAAGTAAGTACGTACGACATACGTATGGCAGGTGACGGGGCTGTTGTCAATATGAACCGCAGCCGACTCATCGAATAGAATAGAAAAAAAAGAGCCCATCGCACGATTCAATCGTTCGATTTCAGTCAGTCAGTCGACATCGGAAACGAAAAATGTCGCTGATTGCTTCGTCGATTCGTCGATGTATTTATTCATAATGCGCTAGAGACCTGCCCGTACAGCGACTCTTTGTGACATATTTTGCCCGCATGGCACCTTCTTGGCGTTTAATAGAGTATTTCGAAGCACAACTACCCCAAAGCAGTATACATCGAGCAAGCAGGCCTTTGAAAAAAATCCTCGCTCTGGGGGGAAAAAAATGCCTCACAGGCTCGCGACAAAACCCTGCGTGTACCTTTCATTGGAACAGCGGCACCATTCGATACGGGCGCAGAACAAGTATCGCACCTGCTGGCGGGGCAGATCTACCGCGGGATGTTTAACAACGCCGTTCTCACGTTGCGTTCGTTCGATTTCACTCGAAACGTTTAAGCATTTTATATCTTAAGAAACCATACATACATACATACATACATACATACATACATACATACATACATACATACATACATACATACAGCAGTACCACGAAGAGTCGTGAGAGAAAAAAAAATCCACTCGGGGCGTGGGCACGACGGTCTACGGCTATACATACAACAGCAGCAGCAGCAGCAGCACGAAATACGTGGTGCAGCGGTATACTTGAAAACGCGCTACGTACGACAGCAGTATTAATCGTGCACTACAATACACTCCCTTGCAACGAGCGCTTCTACTACTTGCGGGACGATTTTACCGCATCAGCCACACGTCGCGGTCGGATTCACTGGGCTATGAACTGGCGCGCGTACAAAAAAAAGTGCGACGAAGCAAGCAAAGAGTGTTGGAGTTCGCACGCGGGGGGGGCCGGGGGGGCGGGGCGTGCGTGCGTGCGATAGGTTTTCAGCGCTCGATTTGTTTTAATACCGAATAACAACCAATACCGAACAATCACCGAACAATCACTACCGAACAACAATCAATGCCGAATAAAAAACACTACCGAGAAACAAGGTGTTGTCGGAAAGATCAAGCCAAGAGAGAAGAGATAAAAGAGACCCTTCCGAAAATATAACGATCGGTTTTTTTTTTTATGAATAGCAACCCTCAAGACCCTTCCCGGCTGCTGTCGACAAAAACAAGCGCTGATTGACCCTTTTAGTACTGCAGTCCCGTGAGGGGGACAAACTACTTAGAATTAGAGTGACTCGTCCCCAAAAACAGGACTGCAGTACGAGGGTCTATAGTTAATAGGACCTACGGTATACATAAAAACCTATAAATTTACCTATTTTTACTAACAATATTTGGTCCTATTTACTATGGCCCCCCGTAATAAAAGCGTTATAACAGTCGCGCCTCTGCTGACCGAACAACTCAAACGATTTTTGCGGTAACTTGGTTGTCTGTGTTCCGTACCGCGCTTCCTCGCTGTCGCCCACGGACCGCAGGTAAGGCTCCGCTCCGTCAAAAGATCCACCCCCGCTCGCGTGTGCTCCGGAGACCGAGGGGGAAGGGCGGCGGGCGTTGCTCAAGGTCGCGCTTCCAGGCGGGGGCGCGCGCGGAGCCATGATCTCTTGGCCCGAGGCTGTGTTGAGCTGGGCAGTTAGTTGGACAAGAAGGAGCCCGCCCACGGGCAGGAGTAGCATGGTTGAAAAAGGTTCGAAAAAAGACATTGTGGAATGGATGATACCAAGAGAGTGCGGGAGTGGGGGGGGGGGGGGGGGGGGGGGGGGGGGGGGGGGGGGGGGGGGAGAGAGAGAGAAAGAGAGAGCGATGGAGAGATATACAGGGACGAGGATATAGAAGGGACGCACGAGAGGGAGGCGGAGAGAACGAGAGGGCAGAAGAAAGCAACAAGAGAGAGGAACATACATATGCACCTGCTGGCACAGAATAAGAAGCGCTGACAAAAACTGAAAGCCCGCTATGTACGTATCGATGTCGCATTTTACGGTACAATTTCCCACCGGTACATAGCAGCAGCACAAGGAGTACCGAATATCTCAAGCACACGTAACAAAACTATTACGGGCGACCATCCTAAATAAGACCTACGATACACACAAAAACCCATAAATTTCCTTATTTTTACCAATACGGGGGACCATAGTAAATAGGACCAAATATTGTTGGTAAAAAAAGGTACATATATAGGTTTTTATGAATACCATAGGTCCTGTTAACTATGGACCCTCGAAATAACAATATTTGGTCCTATTTACTATGGTCCCCGGTAACAACAGTAGTAGTGCGGTGTACAACAGCACCAGGAACACCAGCACCAACAGCAACAGCAGAACAGCAGCACACCGAGGGTATGTAGAAGACGCCAGCGCACCACAAGCAGTCGACCCATGCGACCTTCTCCGACACGCGAGCCACAAAGCTGCTGTTAACAACCGTGCGAACACATAATTCCCATCACTCGTACTGCCGTAATATTAATAGTACAAATGTTGGAAAATGAAGTTTGTCCGTGGGTGCAGCAGCATCTGGGCAATAGCTGCAACAAATATGCTACTGGTACGTCAAGGCATGGTTTTATATGGTAGTAGAAGATCGCCGTGTGACTCCTTGACTCCTTGACTGACCGCCCTCGGTACAATACATAGTATAATAGCGCCAAACGAGACCCTTACGCGCCTAAAAAGACCCGTCACCCTCTGGAATAGAGACGCAATTATGAAACTATTGATACCACGTATTCAATAATACAAACAATGCTCGTCAGCTGTGAGAGGACCGATTGAGTGGTTAATACTCCAATTTGTAGCATATTGCAGCCCTCGGGAAGATGGAAACAAGGGACGCTGATCACTGCGGCGCGAACCCGTCTCTGACCTTGTGCAAGCAGTCCAGCGTCTCGCTATATCCCATCGCGATAGCGAGGGGGGTGGCGCTCCACCCCTCCCCCGCCGCCCAGTCAGCATCGATCGATTCTACCTGAAGGTGGACCTGCTGGCACGTCCGGGCAAAAACAGCACCCTCCTCGGCTCCGCAGCCCACCACCCACACGGCCGCCAGCAGCGCCGCTGCCGCGGTCGCCGTGAGGGCTCTGCTTCCCTTCGGGAGCAGCGCCATGGTGGTGTTGTTGTGTAGGATGCTGGACGGCGGCCGGCCTCTACCTTGTTAGAAGAAGGTGGTGGTGGTGATGGGGTGAAACAAAGGGTACCGGGGTTAGCCACTGTTACTCTGCAGAAGGCTAAAGCTGCCCCCGGCTTATAAACCGGCTTGTCTGCACAACGAGGAACAAAGTGATGTCATCAGATATTCATATTGGCACGAACCAGGTACGTACGCATTTTCCACGGAATACCACGATATACCGAAATTAAAAGACTATAAATAACACTTTTAGTACCGCAGTCCCATTTTGGGGACAAATCACTTGGAATTAGGCTCGTTTGTCCCCAAATCGGGACTTCGGTGCCAAAAAACGAAGACATCGCACGCACGCCATAACAAGACAGCAGCAGTACTACCCGCTACTACTGCTGTGCATAGCGGCTGCAGCGCAGCTGGTAGACTCGGCTGTCGAAGGTTGGGTTCTACTGCCGTCGCAGCTACAACCTTTGATCGATGGAATCGATTTCATTTTGCTAAAAGTAGTTGGGCAGGGCAAGAAGCGAAGGGAAAGGAATCATCCACAAGGCATTGTTGGGTCAGAAATCGATGTTTATGGACCAGAGATGTCAGGAGGCATGTCAAGCAAGGCAAAACGTGCGGTATCAAGGGTGTAGGGCCGAGGCTGTTGGACTAAAATCTAGTAATTTGATGTCAGTCAAGGCGTGTCAAGCCAAAAAGTTGCTGTCTGTCAAGGGGTGAAAATGCCGTCTCCTGACATCTTTGGTTAAGACTGTGTAGGCAACGGACAGCAGCCAACCGCGCCTTGTACTCTTCTCCTACAGCTGGTAGCTGGTCTGACCACCACCAGTGCTGCCACTGCTGCTGCTTCTCCAGCTGGTACTGTTAGGAGCAACACAGCAATACTGCTGCAGTGCTGTTCATCCACGGCTAGGATCTCCTCACAGCTTTCATCAGAAAGACAGCAGTGGTGATATTCGAATCACATCACAGGGCAAGCATATTCTGTTTTCCGACGTTTTCCGACAGGAACATTCTCAGAGGACGGAGAAGATAGCACTCACCGTGACCGGTCCGTGACTCTTCGCGCGGGCTGGCGAAGACTGCGTCGGAAGTACGGCACGAGTTTCCTGCGATGGCCACCCTTGCTTTGCGCCTGCGAAACAGAACCAAAATTTTTAGGACAGGGTGGGTTGAGTATTTTGAATAGGTCGCCCATCTATGATGTCACAAATAAACCGAATAAACCCCGATCCCCCAATCAGGATGCTACCTCAAAAATCCATGAAACCCAGATTTACGTTTTTATATGATATGGGCGCTGGGTGCTGGAGCCAGTGTATCACAGAGCACAGAGCCTACAGCAGATAGCGGTGGAGTTGGCTCGCAGCCGCTGGATCTCTTGACCAGAGCGGCAATCATGGACCAGCTCATGGATCTGGGTCCGCACGGCATTTCGCTCTCGGGCTCGGGTCCGCTCCCCTTCGACGAGCTCAGCAATCCTCCTCCGATTTCCGAAGCCGACGTTCAAGCGACAGCCGCCGCTGCCGCTGCTGCCGCTTCTGCGGCTGCGGCTGCTGCTGCTGCTGCCTCCGCCGCTGCTGCTGATGCCTCTTCCTCCGTTACCAACGACCGCATGACTCCTTCCATCGGTGGCGGTGGCGTTGGCGGTGGTAGTGGTGGTGGTGCTACTGCTGTTGTGGCTTGGAATACGAAGCACTGCATTGCTCCAGGGTGCTTTACGCGGCCTTCGTACGGGATGCCGGGGAGCAAACAGTCGCACTGCGCCCAGCACAAGCTCAGGGGCATGGTCGACGTATGCAGCAAGATCTGCCACGAGCCAACGTGAGCACCACTACTGCTGCTGCTGCTGCTGCTGCTGCTGCAGCAGCAGCAGTACCCCCGCCGCTGTTGATCTGCAAAGGTAGTATTGTTGCTGCTGCTGTCATTGTACGCTGTACAGCAGTACCCGTACCTGGGACGACAAGGAACAGACCGGATGATATTTGGCCTGCAAGTTCTGGCATGCTGCATGCTGCCATGTTCGAACGTACTCGAGTACAAAGCACTGCGGTGCGTCGTCATCTCGTACCCTATTCTACTCCGGTTTATCGTACTGCTGCATTATATGTAGATGCCGTGTAGCACTGCAGTACGAGTATTTAATATTGATAGTAGTTCTCTGTACGAGTACGTACGTGAGACGTATCGGAAGGCGCGTATTGTATGTCTACCTGGTACTTGTCCACTGCTGTCTACGGCCTATCATGCTTTGCACGAGTTCAGACATCACCAGTAATACCGCAGCTAGGGAATCGACTGCCGACAATCTTCCAGGTAATTGGCTACCAGGCTATCAGGTACCCAGGCTATCAGGTACCCGTTGCCTGGTAGTTATTGCCGTCAGTTGCAGCAGCGCCCCCACTATCCGAATATTTGAGTTTCCTTGCTTTCGGGCTTTTGGGGTACATATAAGTTTTTACTCTTTCTGCGCACCTAAAATGAAGCCTTGAAGTACATACTCGTAACGTAATTCTTGCCTCGGTTTATGCTCCTTTGTCGGGATCCTCCGGAGGCGCCTCCGGCGGCCGGAGAGCGCTTTTTGGATTCGCTTACTCAGTTATGTGGCTGGGTTTGCCACGCAAGGCGTAACTGTGGATAGCTGCGAAGTCGAGCCAACTCGTAGCCCTAAACCGCAGCAACACGAGTACGTAGTGCTCTATTGTGAGAGGGCCTCAATACAACACCTTGTAATTACACTCGTCCGATACCCTTGCTGTCTGATTGGTCGGGGCTGGCCTCCTGGCCCACCGTTTTTGGGCCGGAAAATATGCCACCGAGCCGCGCAGAGGGTTAGGGTTGGGGTCTGGGCCGACGTGCAAAATATGAATTGATCTAAATGAGTTGCATGAATTTATGTACAAGGTGGTGTCGCATATAAGGGTACCTCTCTAAATAATAGTATGCTTTTGCGGTACGAGTCGGCTGCTGTCTGTCCGACAGGACCCTCATGAGGCGGACGCTGCTGCCTGTTCCTCAGTCGTCGATGCGTGTGGCCAGTTGATTAGATAGTGACGTCGGTTCTATATGTAAACATACCTGGTACAACCCAGTACACAGCAGTGTAACTGGAACAGAAAGGAACAGAGAGACGGGGAGAGAAGAAAGCAGGGGGGGGAGAAAGAGAGAAAAAAAAAACTTCATAAAGTCAGTGCAGAAACACATAGCAAGTAGCCTACAGCCACTACTATTTATAGCTCGCAGAATATCATCGTCTTACTCCCAAAGTCATCTCACCCATTGATACAGCTGTACATGCTACTGCTGTACTGCTACTCCCTACCTGGTACCAGGTACGTATTACTGCTTTCACCGCTACTATCCCGTGCGCTGCTGCTACCGCTACTTCTTCTACCTACCACCACCCCCTATTGCCGCTGCAGCTACTGCGAAATGGTCCGAGTAAACCGCTACAAGCTACTTGTCAATACTGGAACTCCCTGAAGCTACGTACATATTTATCAAATGATTCCACTCCCTTTATAGGTCGAAAACACACACGAATGTCCCTGCTTTTTCGGCCTTGTGGTGACATTCCCTTGCGCATGTGTGGTGGCATGGCAGGTGCGCCCGGCGAGCTCTGTATAGCGCCCTCCCAGGCGAAGCTCGGACCTTCTGCGCCCAGCACAGGGTTCACGGCATGGTGGACCCCACGCGATGCCCCGCCCCCCCGCAGTGCGCCGAGAAAGGTTGCCTCGAGACCGTTCCCTTCGGAGCCTCGGGAGGCGGCTACGGGGGGGTCGGGAACAGGGGGGGGTGGTTCTGTGCCAAGCATAACAAGGAGCCGGGCATGGCCGGCCTGATGGTGCGCCATCTATGTACCCGTGAAGAGCTATTCGAAACGTTTCGAAAAGATGCGCCTGGTAGTTCGCAATTTTTTGTTCCGAGTGTTTTTTTTTTTTTCTGCTGGTCTGTTGTTTGGCTGTACGTTAGCTGCTGCTGCTGCTGCTACTACGGTTGATGCTGATGTTGCTGTGTCGCCATCCGTCAAGGGTGTGTGCGATGCGCGGGGTGTGTTTTTTTTTTTTCGTGCTATGCCTTTTTTTTTTTCTGCCGATGACGCTTCTTCTTTTCCGACCGCCGTAGGCCTGGAAGTGGGCGACCCCCCCCCCCCCCCCCCCCCCCCCCCCCCCCCCATGTATTATGTATAAGTTGGGTTGGCGTCGGTTGGCAGCGACACTCTAAAACATGCGGCTCACTACGTGAGCTTGACAACCAGGGTACTGTTTTCTGTTTTTTGGCGGTCGGTCGCAGCTGGCGATCGAGTTAGCTCATTTGTGCAGGGTGGAGAACCTTTTCTCCGCACAAGGGGAATGGTCGTATCGCGCACCTGGTAGTGCTTACGGTAAGGCACCCACGAGGCAGTTACATAGTAACTCTGGTTTTGGCCACACCGGAAAACAAATTATTAACAACTCATTGAAACTGTCGTCCATATTCAAGTCCGCCTCACAAGCGGTTCTCAGTACGATGCAGCTCACCCTTCATGCGACTCGCCGAACGCCTCACGGCGCTTCGCAAAGCTTGGTGCAAGCCATCTTTACCTGGTCGGTGAAAACCCAACGTGCTCTTACCCGGCGTTGTAGGGATGCGAGGGTCTATGGTCGTACGACTACGAGCTTGCATGAGATCGAGTACATCTCTCCTATCATGCCTCCCCTCATCTATGAACCTCTCTCAACCGTCCCCCCCCCCTCCCCTCTTTTTCCCCCCTGCACGTCTCGTTGTTGTCCTCGTGGGCGGAAGTGACCCCCCCCCCCCCCCGCCCCCTTCATGCCTCCCCTCAACTATCAATCTCTCTCATTCCCCACCCCTCCCTCCCCTCTTTCCCCCCCCCCCCCCCCGATCAAACCATTCGATGCTGTCATCCATGTGCAAGAAATCACGCACAAGGTAGCGAAGCCCGGCCTCACAAGCGGTTCTTCGTAGGATGCAGCCCACCCTTCAGGCGGCTCGCCGAACACCAGCCTCACGGCGCTTCGCAAAGCTTGGTGCAAGCGATCAAATGTCTGCCTGGTCGGCGAAAACCCCGACGCGCTGCGCCCCAGCTTTGTAGGGATGCGACGGTCTATGATCGTACGACTACGACCATTCATGGCAGTGAGGTGATTGCCCCATTCCCCTCCCGCCCCGCGCGCCTTCTTCTTGTCGTCCGCATTGTACCGACGTTGCCCCCCGCACCGCCAACAGCCCGTGTCACGGAAGAACGGAATCTGCGAGCAGGAGAGCTGTCCCAAGGTCAGCACATACGGGTTTCGTGGCGAGAAGCGGAAGTTCTGCGCCGGGCACCGGGTCGAGGGTGAGGAGCGAGGGAGAAGTTAGCGGAACATAGTTTGTTTTTTTTCCGTCAGTCGCACTAGTTCGTCGGTCGGTCGGTCGGTCGGTGGTGGATTGGGTTGTATGAAGGGAGGGAAGGAAGGGAGGGGGAAGAGAGGGCCCCGCACTTCCCACCCTGCCCCTAGGGAGGGAGGGTGGGACGGAGGGGGAGGGGGGGGGCAGGGGGCGGAAGGGAGAGGGGTGGGAGGGAGGAGGGGGGGGTGTACTCGATAGGAGAGATGTACTCGATCTCATGCATGGCCGTAGTCGTATGACTATAGACCCTCGCATCCCTACAATGCCGGGACGGAGCATGTCGGGTTTTCACCGACCAGGCAGACATTGCTTGCACCAAGCGCGAAGCGCCGTGAGGTGTCCGGCGAGTCGCATGAAGGGTGAGCTGCATCCTACTAAGAACCGCTTGCAAGGCGGACTTGCATATGGATGACATCTCCAATGAGTTAGCTTAATTTCCGGTGTAGCCACTTCCAGAGACAGCAATGGGAGCAGATACCTTACTCGGGCGGGCATGCCAAGAATATCTCGAGCATCACCCCCCTCTTCCCTCCACGCTCCGCCCCCCTCTAACCCCTCCCTCCGGCTCCCGTCCCGCCACGTCCCCTTTACCAAATTTTGCCAAATAATTTGTGAAAAAAAATCGTTTTTTTTTGTTTGCGGGTCGTGTCTTGTGTTCTTTGTTTCTGGGCGAAAAAAGGCATGGTGGACATGTACAACAAGCGATGCCAATCTGAGGGCTGCTTGAAGCAGCCGTGTCACGCCTTCCTTGGGCAAAAGCCACGATTTTGTGGTTTGCATAAGGTACGCAGGGTTTGCATAAAAGTAGAGTTGGGATAATGTGGAGCGAGAGGATACAGGGGGAGAGGGGAGTTCTGTGGTTTGCATAAAGTGGGGTTTGCAAATTGTGGGGCGAGACGGTACGGGGGGAGAGGGGGGGGTGCTGTGGTTTGCATAAAATGGTCTTTACCTAAAGTGGGGTTTGCATAGGGTAGGCTTTGCTTAAGGAGGAAGTTTGCATAAGGTAGATTTTGCATATATTGGGGTCTGCGCAAGATAGGGTTTGCATAAAATGGAGATTACATATTGTGGGACGAGAGGGTGCAGAGGGGGAAAGAGGGCTAGGGTTTTTGTACAAGGTGGAGTTTTGATGTTTTGAGGCGAGAGGGTACATAGGAGAGGAGGGGAATGGGAGGGGATGAGTTGGCTTTGGGTAGATGACACTGTTTTGACTTGCCATTGACGTATCTACCTCTATTCGTTACTATGTATTCTGGTAGGAAGACGGCATGGTGGACGTGAGGTCTAGGCGCTGTGAGGCCGAGAAATGCATCAAGCATCCCAGCTTCGGGTACAAAGGGAAGAAGGCGGTGCGCTGCAAGCTACATCAGGTGTTTTTTTTTGTTCTTGTCATTGTTGTATTTTCGTTTTTTTTTTCGGATATTCGGGTGGTCGGACTTGCGTGTTTCGTTTCATTCTATTTGTTTGTATTGCTGTGCTGTGCTGTGCTGTGCTGTGTTTTTCCTTCCTGCCCTATTTTGCCCTGTCCTGTTTTGTCCCGGCCTTTATGTGCTGTGCTGTGTTGTGTTTGTGCTATGTTCGTATTGTATTGTGTGGTGCTGTGCTGTGCTGTGCTGTGTTGTGCTATGCTTTGTTGACCTCTGCTGTCCTGTCCTACGATGACAATCGTGCCGCGCGACGTAGCACGTGCCTTCTCAAACTAAAGTATTATCCCGCTGCTCGTGGCTCTTCACCCCCCTTCCCTCCGGCCCCCCGTCTCTCCCCCCCCCCCCCCCCCCCCCCCCCCCTCCCTCCCTTTCCCTTTCTCCCTCCCACCCTCCCCCAATCCTCTTTCTTTCCCGCTTGCTTTTCTTGCTTGCTCGTTGGCCTAGCTGGAAGGTATGGTCGGCGTACAGGGGCGTCGTTGCGAAAACTCAGAGTGTGCAAAGCGCGCCTGCTTCGGCTTCCCCAACACTCGACCCTCCTCGTGCGTGCAGCACCGCGCCCACGGCATGATCAACCTCCGATCCAGGACTTGCCAGGTGCGCGGGGGGGGGGGGCGGGGGTTGGGGAAATACAATGCATTTTTGTTTCTTGTTTTGGTTCGTTTTTGTGTCAGGGGGGCTTGCTTATGTTGGTGTGGGGAGGGAAGGGGGGGGGGGGGGGGGGGAGGAGGGCGAGGGCGGGGATAGGTTGTACGCAGCTCGCGCTTGTTGTATTTGCACAAGTACACCTACTTTTCCGCTTCTCTCTCTCCGCCCCCGCCCCTTTCACGAGTATTTATAAACAAACAAAAATGATGTAGCTACTGGTGGGCGGGGAACGTTTTAGCTCTCGCTCGATACTTTGCACACTAATTACGTGTTTTTCCACACACACACACCCTCTTCCCCCCCCCCCCCCCCCCCTCCGGTTCTTAGTAGGATGCAGCCCACCCTTCATGCGACTCGCCGGACACCTCACGGCGCTTCGCAAAGCTTGGTGCAAGAAAGCAATGTCTGCCTGGTCGGGGACAACCCGACGGGCTCCTTCCCGGTATTGTAGGGCTGCGAAGGTCTATGGTCATACGTCATACGACTACGGCCATGCATGATGTCGGATGCACCCCCCCCCCCACTGGCCTTCATGAGTATGTACATACTCGAGGTTCTCCGTCCCGCCATTGTTAAGATGCGAGGGTCTACAGTCATACATCATACGGCCATTCATGATATCGAGTACTCCCCCCCCCCCCCCCCCCCCCCCCCTCTTGTCCTTCCCTCCCGCCCCATCCCTCCCGCTTAACGTGGGTGCTTCGGTGTGGTGGCAGAGTCCTTTGTGTTCTCGGCAGCCGTGCTTCGCCCCCGAGGGGCAGAAGCTGGGCAAGTTTTGCTCGGAGCACAAGGCCTCGACCGATGTCGACGTTCGGCACCCCCGCTGCGAGTTCGTCGAGGAGGGTCTGCTGGAGAAGAAGGCGTGCCCGAAGCTGAGCTGCTTCGGGGTGGCGGGGCAGAAACAGCGGTTCTGCTTCCGGCACAAGGTGCGCCTCTGGTGTGTCGGTTTGTTGGCGTCTTTGCGCTTGGCTCTAGCGCTCGCCTGGGACGCAGTGATGGTGGTGGTGGTGGTGGTGGTGGTGGTGGTAGTAATGAGGTGCTGGCTTTAGGGTTGGCGTGGTGATGGGGTGGCGTTGGTGGTGTTGACATTGGTGTTGGAGTCGGTTTTCGTGTGCAGACGTCGAGCAGTACACGTCGGGTCGCCCTGCTGTTTGTTGTTTGCGGTGGGGGTGGTGATGGCGGGGGTGTGCTACTGGCGCGACCGGCATTCGAGGGCGTGGTGTTGGGGCGAGTAGTACGCGTCTCAGTTGCGTTGTGTAGCGATGTAGTGTCGCAATGCCGCGGTACCTGTAATGTTGCATCGTACAATACGTACGAGCCATGACAGCAAACAAATTGCCGAGAAACGGACAAGTAGCGACAGCAACAATAAACAACAACAATCGGCAACAGCAACGACAACAACAACAACAACAACAAAAGTGCATAGTATGCGGGCTGCTGGTATTTGCAGTACATGATAGTTGGCTACTCTCGCCGAGCATAACGGCACCCTCTTTCGTCCGCCCTCTCCACACCACCTTCCCCTTCCCCGCCGCCACCGCCTTCCTTCTTTCCGTTTGTATCGATCCCCGGCTGCAACGGCGGGGGGGGGGGGGGGGGTGACTACCTTGGTGATGATGTCGAAAAATCAGCTTCCTGGAATGGTGGACGTAGTAAACAGCAACGCTCGGCGAAAGGGCACCCACATCAGCCCCCCCAAGAACCACGTCGACGGCACCCTGAGCGCGAGTGGGGAAGGCCCCGACAACGGCGCACCCCTCGCAGTAGCCACCGCGAACCTCACGCATGGAGGCCGGGATGGGGTCATTGTCGGCGGCGGCGAAGGCGAAGGCGAAGGCGAAGGCGGCGGGAACGGTGGTAGCGGTGGTATCAGCGTAGGGGAAGGCGTAGCCGCAGTCGGGAGCAGGGGCGGAGGTGTCGTCGTAGGCGTAGGCTATGAAGGTTCGAGAGCCGGAGCAAATGCTGGGGGTGTCGGGAGAGGCAGAGGAGGTGCGGTCCGGCCAGGCGGTCGCCTTTTCGACGGCAACGCCAGCAGCACCACCACCACCACCACCACCACCACCACCGCCATCAGGATCAGTTGTGGTGGTGGTGGTGGTGGGGGGGGGGGGGGGTGGGGACGCGCTTTTTGGGTACAGGGGGGGAGGAGGAGGAGGAGGAGGAGGAAGGGGGGAGGGAGTTGGAAGAAGAGGAGGAGGGGGGGAGTGGGGGTGGGGGTGGGGGCAGGCGGGAGGTGGGGAGGGAGGGGTTACCTCTCGACGGGCATGTTTACCACAGCGGGCCCAGGAAACAATCGAGGGTCGTGTGGAACGGTCTGCCGCCGCCGCCGTCACTGCCGCCTGGGGGTGGGAGAGGCGGCGGTTTCGGCGAAGCAGGGACGGCGGCGGCGGTGGCAGAGGCGGCGTTGATGAGCCAGGAAGCTTTGTCTGGTGGAAATTGCGACGTCTCGCAGCAGCAGCAGCAGCAGCAGCAGTCTGAGGTACATGGAAAGGCATGCGTTTTCTTTTTGTTTGCTTTTATCTGCCGGCTACTGCCGGGGGCGCGTTTTTGTTTGGCGAGGAGCGCGTACACATGTTTGGTGACGTGCCCCCCGGCGGGTAAAAGGAAAGGAAGGAGGGCCGGCCAAATATAGCAAGCAGACTCCGACAGATGTTTCGTTTCGGGACGACGCGGGATTTTCTGTTTTTTTTTGTTGTTTTTGTTGTGTTTTTACTTTTTTGTCGCTTTTTTATTTGGTTTGGACAGATACTTGCTTGCGTCTTCGATGCAGTTGTTGGTTCAGCGAGCCGCTCGGCGATCACAAGTGCCACTGGCTTGCAGTTGCGACCCCCCCCCCCCCCCCCCCCCCCACCCCTTCGCCAGCCTTCCCTCTCGTCGCCGATCTTAGGCACCCGTACAGAACTTAGCAGAGGGGCAGATGTTTGCTTCACGCGCCTCCCCCCCCCCCCCCCTAAACAACATGGGCTCGGTGGGACGGCGTAACCGCAGTGCCCCCGCTTTCCTTGTTCCCTAAACGTCTCGTCGAAGAACAGCGGAGGCCGCGCGTGACTTGGGCGGGCGACATATGTTTGCGAAGCGCGCACAACAGTAGTACGATATGCTCGCTCCGTCCCCACCCCCACTCCCACCCTCACACCCACCCCTATTCCTAGCCCCACCGCCACCCCAACCCCCCCCCCCCCCCCCCCTTTTGGTCCCCCACGCCTCCTCCGGGGATGTTTTGTCTTGTGTGAGCACTATTCGTACTTCTGCCTATGCGCTGAAAATGTGCGCTTCGAGGAGAATGGTCTGCTATCGGAGGTTCGGTATCATATGCCGTTGTAGATGGGATGAGCAGATGGTTCTGTCTGCTGTAGTTCTGCGCTGTTTAGTACCACTCTGTCCCATTATATAAGAACCGTTTTTGCACAAATTGTTAAACCAAAAATGTGCTTATATTTCGGGACAGAGTGGTATTGTTTTCTCTTGAGCGCTCTGCCGGCTGCTGTGCTGGTGTTATGTGATATGTTTCCTATCCAATATGTTTAACGCCCCGTTCTCGAATCGATAGCAATATGTTATTCCCCCCCCCCCCCGGTCTGTCTGTCCGGCGTTTGTCCTCAGGTGGCGTCAGCGGCCCCGGCGGTGGAGGAGGGGGCGGGGGCAGCGGTTGCGGTGGCGGAGGTGTGTGAAGCCGACGAACCTGGGCGGCGGCGGCGACCGCGGTCCATCTACCTGAGAGTCGATGCAAGGTGAGGCAGGCAGACAGACCGGCGGGCAGGCAGGCGCAGGCAGGCAGGCGGGCAGGCGGGCAGGCGGGCAGGCGGCAGGCAGGCGAGCGAGCGGGCGACCCCCGCCCCTCCCCCCCCCCCCCCCCCCCCCCCCCCCCCCCCCCCCCCCCCCCCCCCCCCCCCTCCTTCCCCGCGCCGCCAACCGCTGTCCGCTTCGCTTCGCTCTGCTCTCTGCTCACTGTTTGCCTGAGGTGGTGTGTGAAAGAACCATCCCAGTCCTTTTTTTTGGCGTTGGCACGACGGGAGAGAAAGGGCTCACATGAGAGTTTTTTTGCGAGAGACGTTTTATCCTGCACGAGTAGCAGACGCAGTTGCAGAGGAAATATAATGAGGTAGTGCTGTCGGCGGCGTTGTGTGGCTTGGTGTGTTGCCCTCTTCGTTGACGGAAGTGAATGGTGGGCATCGGTGATGGGGGGAAGGAGGGCGGGGAGTAGGGTGAGCGCGCCCCCCCTACATACCGCCATTCTGGTTGTTTCGGGTGTTACAGTGCTTGCGACGCTTAGGGTAGCAGGGTCTTACTTGTTCGAGGGTGCGTTTTGTTGTACTCAATGTCGCTGGTCCTTATCGCTGAGATGGCAGTGTGTGGCTGCTGCGATGGCATATGCTGTACTTTTTAGATGCCGGAGTGTGTAGAGGTTTTAGGTTTTTAAGAGTCCAATTTAGGATTTTCCCGCTCTTCTGTTTCAGCCTATTTTTTTCTTCGGGGGCGTCATCCCGTTGCCCTCGCGCCTCCTTCCGCTGCACGGTGTGTGTACTGTATATACTGGTATACAGCATACATTGTATTGTGTTCACCGCTGCCGTCTTTGGGTGCCATTGGTGTCGTCGCTCGGTGGTTATTCAAGCCGTAACCTCGCTGTTTCAAGTCTGATGTTGCTGTTAATGTTGCTGACGTTGTCTGTGTCGATGCGGCCGCTGCTGCTGCTGCTGCTGCTGCTGCTGCTGCCGCCCATGCGTTCACGCCGTCACGAGCGGGCTGCCTCCGATGCCCGCCGCCGTGGAAAACGGTCCCGGTTATCCCAGCCGCTCTCTTCCGCCCGCCTTGGCCGGCGCCGCGCCCCCCCTCCCTTGCCTTTGCGCCGCTACAACCGCCGCTACTGCTGCTACTGCTACTGCTGCTACTGCTGTTGCTGCTGCTGATGCTGCCACTACTACTACTACTGCTGCTGCTTTCCGCTGCTATTTTCACTGTCACCACCCATCACCGCCACTACCAACCACAGTCGCCGCTTCTGCTGCTGCTGCTGCTGCTGCTGCTGCTGCTGCTGCTGCTGCTGCTACTGCTTCTTGGTTGACCTTTGTGTGAGGTATTCCACCATACCCCGCATCCTTATCGCTCTAGCAGGCGCCGTTTATCGTTCTCTCGTTTATCGCCCCGCGCTCGCCCCCCCCCCTCCCCGCCGCCCGACCCCCCCCGACCGCCCTTCGCCCAGCTGCACCCCGTGCGGCTCGTCAGATGCGTTGGAGATTCGCGTGGTGGGGGTGAAGTGCAGGGTGAGCGAGGAGACCGTTTGCACTGGTTTGTCGGGTGTGGGTGGTGTTGGTGCTGGTGTTGGTGTTGGTGCGGGTGGCGGTAGTGGGGTAGGTGGTGGTGATGGTGGTGGTGATGATGTTGTCGGTCGATTTTGTCGCTGCTGCTGTTGATGCTCCTGCTGCTGCTGCTGCTGCTGAGCGTGCGACTCGGCGTGGAAGGGTACGGGCGAGGGCAAAGGCGCTCCTGCTAAGTTTGTCAAACCAACAACAAAAACGGGGCGCGGGGGGGGGGGGGCAGTAAAAGGTTCACGCCAACCTCGTGGCGAGGTTGCAATGCATTGAAGATTTTCACCACCAACCGCCGCCATTCCTTTGTTTCGAATTGCAATCAGCTTGGGTTATAGTTCGCATCTTGACTATGTGCCGCCGGCCCTGCCCGTGTACCCTCGCCCCCGCCCCACACCCCCACACCCAGTGCTGCTCAAGAGAATCGTGGCTGAGCGTGAAGCGACCGAGCGGGGAAGAACAGCTTCCCCTGGCGGCCCCGCCCCCCGCCCCCGACCCCGACCCCCGCCCCCATCCCCATTCTCTCGCTCTCCCCCCCCCTCCCCGATCCTCCCTTCTTCCTCCTCGACAACTCCTTGGGCGCCCGTGACGTTCCCCCTCGAGAATCCCACGACAACATGGCGCTGCTTGACGAGAGCGGGGGTGGGAGTGGGGGCGGGAGTGGGGTTTGTGGTGGGGGGGATGGGGCAATGATGGGGTCTACGTCACTCCTCGAGGGTAGTTTGCGCCACCGTCCTCATGGCTACGGTAGCAGTAGCAGTGCCCGCGCTAGAACAGGTCGTATCTCCGGTGCAAGAGTAGGTCTGGGCGTTGGTGGGGGCGGAGTAGGAGGCGGTGGGGGCCGGGGGGGGGCGGCGGGGGCGGCGGGGGCGGCGGCGGCAGCATGATTTCGGTAGGCGAGGGAATAACGATATCCTCATCCTTCGGCTCTTCTTGCGAAGGTTTTGCACCGGCGACTGAGGCAGGAGCGGGGGCGGGGACAGGGACGGGAGCGGAGGAGGGAGCGCGGGCGGGGGAGCGCTGCCCCTTCCTTCCCCCCTCCCCGCCCCCGGGAAGAACGTCCCCTCACGGTCCTCTCGCGGGTGCGGGCGCGATGGGATCGCTGCAAGAGGTGGACGGCGTGGGCGGGAGGGACTTGTTGCCTCATTCCAATGGACTAGGCAACGATGGCGACAGCAGTGTCGGTGTTGGGGTCGGCGTCGGGGTTGGTATCGGTGTGGGTGGCGCGGATGATGACAACGTCGACGGTGGCGACGACGACAACTTGCCGCCGGGGGTAGGACAGGGAGGGTTCGGCCCTCATTGCGAGGACGGTGCGGTCGGAGAGGACGCCAATGGTGACGGTAGCGGCGGCGGAAGCGGCAGCGGTGTCAGTGGGGGCAGCAGTGGCGACGGGGGAAGCGGCGGCGGAGACGTTGGTGTTCGCATGGACAGCGCCGACAGCAGTCTCGACCACCACTTTCACCGGCACGATCGTCGCCATCATGATGCGGCGGCATCAGTGGCGGCCGTGGCAGCAGGGAGGGTGACGGCTACATTGGTGGCAGACACAGAGCCGAGGGGAGTGAGGTGGCTGGCGAGATCAACAGCGGGGCAGAATTACGAGATCGGGCGTCGTCGTCGAGAACGCTAACGCTGGCGCTAGAGGCGGTGGCAGCACAGGGCGCGAGGGGGCACAAATCGGCCGTATACCCCCACCAAAGTCGGCATGCACACCCCTCCGTGCTGGGTGAGGCAGAGGAGGAGGTCAAGGAAGTAGAGGAAGATGGCGAGGAGGAAAAGGAAGGGCATAGCCGTGACATGCTCGATGCAGCAGGGCAAGGGCTGCTGGATCCTGTCGACCTTCGAGCCGCGCAGGGCGCTCTGTCCGCGGGGGCAGGGGTGAGTGGCGATGGACACGGTCTGCATCCAGCGGGGGGGAATGCGGGACTAGACGCCGAAGGCTCTCCCGCGGCAGGGGCTACGGGCGCCAGCGGCGGTTGCAGCATATTGGTCGAGAGGGCGCTGGGTCGCGGAGGCGGTAGGCTTGGGGAACACGAAGATTTCCACGGGGGGCACGTTGGCTTGCTGCCGCTGCCATTACTACCGCCGTCGCCGCTGCCACCAATGCCGCCGGGGCGGGTTGAGCCACCCCTTTGTGATGGACACGTCGCAATGGAACTTGGTGGGCCAGGTTCCGTTGGTGGTGGTGATGGTGGCGGCTGCGGTGATGTTGCTGCCGTTGCACGAAGCGACGCGGAAGCGAATAGAGGAGATGGTAGCGCCGGCACCGTGCACTTGGGAAGACACCAGGACGTTTCTTCTTCTTCCGCTGCTGCCGCTACTGCTGCTGCTGCTGCTGCTGCTGCTGCTGCTGCTGCTGCCTGTGCCAATGGTGTTAGTGCGCAACCCCATGAGCACGTGCAGCTGCACCATCAAAACGCACATGTGGCAGGCCTCACTGGAGGCGTCGTCATCAATATCGACACCGATAGTGGCACCATTGTGTGTGCCATTCGTGACAACCTCGGGGATACCATTGCCAACACAAGTAGTGGGAAGACAGATACAACTCACTAGCATGGGGTCGTAGCTGGCGAGGTCAGGGCGGTGTATACAGACGAGAGATATTCGGCGGGTTTCGTTTTGATGGTGAACGATCAGCAAGGCTTCATCGTGTATTTGTTGTAGGTATAATGCCCCCCCCCCCCCCGTCCCCTGGTCGGTGAAAACCCGACGTGCTCCGTCCCGGCATTGTGGGGATGCGAGGGTCGATGGTCAAATGACTACGGTCATGCACGATAATGAGTACACCCCCCCCCCGTCCCCTCCCCGTCCGTTCCCTGAGTGCCCGGGGTGGGATGTGCATCATGGTAGAATTTGCAGAAGCAGTAGCAGCAATTTAACGCCAGTTCTGTAGCAGCAGCAGCAGCAGCAGCAGCAGCTCGCAGGCGCTTCTAGCCTCCCCAAGCGATGGGCGATCTGTTTTTTTGTGTACCTACCGGCGTGTGTGTGCCCCCTGCCTCTAGGCCTACAGTACGATTGGAGGGAAACCTTGTACCTGGTATCGTATACCCGCTATATATAACTAGTATGCACATACTGCACCTTTGGACTATATCTAAGTAGGTACATACATATTATCATAAGTAGAGAAATTCAAGAAGGTGGCAACGGCGTTAGGAGATGTGCCTTAGTGTACCATTCTGTCTTGCACGTGGCCGGTATTTGCCGCGGGTATGTAAGCAGTCCTCGACGCGTCCAGAGATATGTATATATGTATGTACATATTAGTTCTAAGAGGATGGGTAGCAAATGAATCTTGAGCCCTTTTTGGGCCGCACTCGCGTGTCGGAGCTCTGAGACTCATCTGTTGTTTGTTGTCCTAGAGATAGTTAGGCGTTTTGGTTCGCATTCTTTGGCTGAATGGTTCAGCTTTTGATAGCGGCAACGTAGCACTATTTTTGGTTTGTTTATTGTCGCGCTCGTGGACTGTACATAGTTACTGCAGATTTTCGTGTTTGTACAGTTGTGCAGTAGAAAAAAGGGTAAAAAAAGCGTACCACACGTCCGCATACAGTGGCGTGATCCCTCTATATAGTGCCGGTGTGCGCCAGGCAACAATGCCCGCGCTATAGCGTCAACCGGCACTATATACTCCGCACGCTGCCACACGAGCTAGTCCCATCTATGCCAAGCCATTCCACCGGCACTATATTGTGCAGCCGGCACTATAGTTACGGAGGACCATACCAGGTAGTAAATAGGACCTACGGTACACACAAAAACCTATATATTTCCTTATTTTTACTAGCAATATTTGGTCCTATTTACTATGGTCCCCCCTAATACTATAGTACTCAGCCGGCACTATAGAGGGACTACTGTGGTATAAATTGTATCCCGTGTTTCGATTTAACTCGTTGGTGCCTTGGCAACAGCACCTCGGAGGCCCTCGCGTTTGTCAACCCGAACCTGATCGATCCCAGGAGGATGAGGTCCGGTGTAGATGGCTCGAGAGTGGTCTGGGCAGACAAGACCAGAGAGTGCCGCAATGTATGGTATCTATGTGCGCGTGATATATAGGGATCTTGGCGGTAGGGACGGCGTTGCTTGGTTATGGTTTACAGCTATTTGTAGTCGCGCGGTTGTCGCTGTTGTTGCTGTTGTTGCTCTTGTCGTCAATGGCATTGTCGTCGGCATTACCGCTGTGGTTGTCCTTGACATTGCTGTTGATTGGCATCGCGATGTCGTTGATTGGTTGGCATCGAGGTTGGCGTTATCGCCGACGTTGTCGTTAGTGTGGTCATAGCCGCTGTCGTTTGTCAATGAAAAAAAAATGCGCTGTAACATGTGCGAAGCGCAGTGCATGACATGTTATTATAGCTGTTCGGTGTATCGTTGAATTTGTGTCGTAATGATCGCTTTCGCTCTCCAGCAGCTCTCGCAGAAGTTTCGACGCTCAGCGACCACCTTTGTTTAGCGGATTGTTGCTTCCATTAAACTCTTTTAGTACTGCAGTCCCGTTTCGGGGACAAACTACTTATTATATTCTCAGTTTGTAAAACTGAGTATCAGCTGCGGTAGTTGCAAACTTGCCTGTCTGTCTGTCTGTCTGTCTGTTTGTCTGTCTGTCTGTCCGCATGGCTTATATTTTTTTAACACTTTCCAATGGTCGATATATGAGATGATTATTCGTACAACGTGTTCGACCCTTACGGACCATATATACTGAAACATACCATACCACCAGGCAAATTTAGCCATATAATATATCCACGACACCGTACCATCGTACCATACCGCCAACATACCATACCACATGCTGTGTTTTTTCCTGTACCATACCGCCAACATATCATACCACATACGGTGTTTTTTCCCATATCATACGGTCAACATATCCCGTATCCCACACCGGATTTTTTCCCATATAGTATATCAAACCGTAGTACCATCATACCAGGTACCATATACCAACATACCATATAACACCGAGTACACAAGAAGAGCATACGTTGGAGGTGCAATGTGATGAGGTGATAAGTGGGGTGAAGGTGCAAGGTGATGAGGTGATACTTGAGGAGGTGGAGTTGCAAAGGGAGAGCGATGGCACCAGTGAGCAGCCGCAACGGCAAACAGCTTCTTGGTCATCTCTTATATGACGAGCGATGGCAGAGCATCAAGCGCACAAGAAGAGCATATGCCTTCAGGCGACAGACCAGGAACGAGTATAGATACTGCTGTACCAACTCTAATAAACCCTTTGTTGAAAATACGTCAAGTGTGAACAAGAGAATATGCATTCAGGGCGACAGAGCAGTAACGAGTATAGATACCATGCTGCTGTTCCAACACGAGAAGAGCATTCCTTGAGGGATCTCTAGTATTTTCCGGTACAGCGATCTCTTGTCAATCTGTCGTTTAATACCTTGTAATAAACAACCGACGACATGTTTTTCATTGACCAACAAAGCGTCGTCAGCTCTCTGACCACTTGTTGGGGATCTCTTATCCCCGTTCATGTTTGTGTGCCTCCTCATTGTGTAATACTTTCTTCATTTGCGATTCTCATCCCATATTTCGGTACTGAAATAATAACCCCGCTGTCGAAAATACATCGGACTGTCGTTGCGGAACTGCTTGTTGGGGATCTCTAATATTTCGCCGTACAGAGATCTCTTGTCAGTCTGTCGTTTATCTCAACATGTTTTTCATTGGCCAACTGAAAGTCATCGGCTCTCTGACCGCTTGTTGAGGATCTCTTATCCCCGTTCATGTTTGTGTGCCACCGAGAGGCGGGTTGTACTTGGGTTGAAGGTTCGGAAAAAAAAAGCTTTCCGATAAGAATGAACCCAACTCGGGTTCGATTCTCGATAGGCAGTCCTCAGGCGTATGATATTGGTATGAATACTATGCACTACAGCATGTTTCACGCTTATTACCTCCGATATCGATCATGTGTATTGTATGTGACATCCAAACGAGTGCCGTCTCCCCCCTTCTCTTCTGCAGTCTTTTTCAAATGAATAAATGAACTCGTACTTCGTACGCACGTATATACGAGCATTGAATACCTGGTACCTTGATACATATACGTACACGCTGGAGCGATGGGACTTCTTCGGTGGGACCTGGTGGGACGCATAAACGAAAAGTACTGGAAATAGAGGTGATTATTTATTTTCCGAATTGGGGGGGACGAAATGCATGAAAATTAAATCCCAAGAAGCTTGCTACCAATTAATATTATTGTAGAGGTGGGCAGGGTTTGCCCTGCTGTTCCCTAGGTGTTATCATTTAATAAAACGTTGGACGGAGGTAAGGAAATTCTCTCGCGACTCGCGACATAGATATTTGCTAGGCAGAATTTCACTTGTTTGAAGATGCTACATTTTTTTCGTTTTCGTTTTTTTGCCTATTCTTAACTAACGGTTTTCCTCGGTTTCGTCCTTTTTTGGTTTTTGTCTAACTCGTGAGCTATTTGTTCAGAAATATAAGCTACGCTTGGCTATTCGTATGAACACGTACGAAAAGGCTCAGGGACCATGGGTAGGGGTCAAGAAATATGTATAGAAAATATATAGAGGCGTTTTCTCTCTTTTACAATTCAAAACACTTCATAATAGCGGGGAAAATAAGAAACAGAAATACGGGTCCAGTCCGAATTTCTTATTTGTGAAAGGTACGTTTTATACTGACTATGTCAAGAAGTTTGCTACCAAATAATATTACAATGAGGTGCGCGACCGCGAAGCGCGAGTCGGTCGAGCTACAACAACAGTATATGTGGCAACGTGTGTAGGCACACATGGCTGGGCCAAACAGAACCGAAAAACATCAAACGGTTTGTTTTTTTTTTTAGTTCTACCTATTCACGAGTACTCGTAGGCAGACTGAGCCTGTCCACAGCAGCAACGTGCGGGCCGTGTCCTAAGATGTTCCGCAGGTGGCGTTGTCAGGCCCATCCTCCTACTACTGATGAAGGGACGGAGAAGCAGGAGAAGATCTGCTGTTGTAGATGTCGGTACAGCAGTAGTAGTGGTATACTACAGCAGTAGTGGTGGCACCTGCCATAACGGTTTTGTTTTCAGAGTTCTACCCAACGAAACTTAACCCTACGAGTACTCGCAGGCAGAGTGTGCCTGTCCACAAAATACGTCGGAAAAAATCCTCTTATTGCGGAACTGCTCGTTGGGGATCACGGTGCCGATTGGACTCTCTCGTCACTCTCACCAACTCCAACTGCGACTGCGACTTCACAAAAAAATAAGCAAACTGAGAACAGCGCTCCAATGCATTTCTTCGAGGGCAATAACAATTTATACATGCGTAAATTACTTGTTTATATTTAACCCAGGTATTATATCCGTTCCGCACGTGTCCGCCGTAAACATACGAGCGAGAAGAGCGTTGGCTGTCGGCGAGCCCCACTGCCGCCCCCCCATCATAGGGACGGGCAAACTAGAAGTAAACACAAGCTGCTGCTACGGCTGTTGTTGTTGCTGCACCACCACCACCACAACCACCACCACAGCCCAACACACACCACAACCATCCACCACCGCGCAGAGGCAGCAGGACACGAAACCGTTCGCAACGACGGACGGGCACGCGAGAAGCAAATGAAAGGAAAGTAGACGCGCTCGTTCAGCCCCCGCTTGCCGAGGCAGAACGGGTGCCCTGTCCTCACCCCCCTTCGACGCAACGCAAGCCGCAATCGAAACCCTTCGTGGAGGCATCATGTTGTGAGGACGGGGCTGGCGGAAACACAAACATTTGCCTCAAAAGGCAAGCCTGTACTATTATGTACCACTGTGTCTCTGTATGTAAGTACCGTTTGTATACTAATATCGTAACGAAAAACGCCCTTCTATTCTGGGACAGGGCGGTACGTAGTGTATATATTGTAAAGAGTATAGTCAACGTATGTGCTACGAGGTATATACCTGGCACCTCCCCAAAAACGGGTGCCTCACGTCGAGAGCCGCAACCATCGAGCCAACCGACTCCTCGACGAACAACAGGGGATAGTCAAGTATTCAAGTGTCACCAAATGTATTTCCCTTGGCCACCCAAGGGAGTGTAATGAGGGGAAGGAGGGGGGGGGGGGGGTATAGCGCCGCTACCCCCTACCCAAGCCCCGTACCCAAGCGGGAGCGGGAGGGGGGGAAGCACTTCTACCCCTATCTAGCCCCTGGTGTGTGGGGGGGAACACTGATCGCTCGAATAAGCAAGGGGAAGCAGGAAACATATTTCCGATTTTGAGACACGATCGTGGCCAGGTCTTGCTAAAAGAGGCACGCCGCGAGCGCGTTTAAATAACGTACCGGGGTCGTGGGTACGTAGAAAGGACTACCTCGTGCCAAGAAACGAAATAAACCGAGTTTACAAAAACACCAAAAACAACATGGAGACACGAAAACTCAAGCAGCGAGCAAGATTCAACGCGAACGCGCCAACTAATGGAAACGAAGGGATAGCTGTGCTGTGCTGTGCTACACTGCTACTGTACGGCTCCTACTGGGTCGTACCTCGACGAAAAAAAAAAACCTTTCTCTGAAAACAAAAAATGGCCACGCGCCAAGCTGTCCTTGAAACGATTCTCCAAGACCCCAAGAACAAGCGAAGTTCATTCCCACAAACTATACACCACCACACCGCGGTCCGGCCGATCTATCACGGCAGCGAAGATAAGGGGATCGCCCATCGATCCCCAAAACACTCCGCAGCACCCGCCGCAGCATCACACGCATAAAACGCGAACAAGCGCGCCAATCCACTACTCTCTCTCACACACACGAACAACCCCCCCCCCCCTTTCCCCCTCCTTGCTCCCTTCCCTCGCACTAGACCCTACCCCCCGCTCCACCCCCCCCTCCTAACTCCCCCGAGCCGATCCGCACCGCCCCCTCCCCCCCAACCCACCCTGCCCACTTCTGTCTCCCTCCCAGCCCATCCCCACCCCACCCCCCCCCGTAAGTCGGCGGTGTCATCTATAGTTGACCTTGGCAGCGACGGAGGTATTCAGCCTTCGGAGCGCGTCCGTCCATTTCTCTAACGCAGAGGCCGTTCTTGCCGACGCCACTGATTGCCGTGCGATCCCCAAGTCTACCCCTTTCCCCCCCCGCGCCGCGAACGCTCCAGAAGAGGCAGCGGAAACCTTTGCGCACAGAACGACCTGGTTGACCTGTGTGCGGGGTTTCAGAATAGATGCTGGTTTTCAGTTTTTAGGATATTTTTTCAGTATATCCTTATTATTTCATACAGCAACGTCGCCGGTGCTCTACGACCCGCACACCTGGTCAATGCTAGTATGTCACCGACCGCACACCCGATAAAAAAAAACTGTTTTCTCTACCGACCGCGGACCTGACCGATGGCTGTCTCTAACGACCGCACACCTGATCAATGCCGTTATTGTTATAATACCGACCGCACACCCGATCAATGCTGTTTTTTTTCATTACCGACCGCACACCAGACCAATTGTTGTCTCTACCGACAGCCCACTTGACCAATGGCTGCCATGTATGATAATCGACCGCACGCCCACCTGGTCAATCTTGCCGTCCACCTTCCCGTCGAGGATGAGGGACACGAGCAAGTCTTCTACGTCGTCGAGAGGGATCCCGTTCAGCTCCGAGGCGAGGTACGGCAGCTTCACCCTCGTGTACGGGGCGATGGCCTTCAGCAGCACCTTGTCAGCGGACGGACGGGGACAACGGAACAAGATACAAATAGAGTACACAAACAACAGAACACAACAACAGCAACAAAAAAAAAGGCAAAAAGGAACGAAGTCAAAACAATACGCAAGAGGAGAGACACCTCACGATCCATCTATATCTACAGATAGATCATACAGATCATCTAGATCCTACGTTATGAGACATTGTGCGGGATCTGTACAGCACAGATCCCAACCATGAAACATGTCCCACTATGGACCATACATGTACAGGCTGTACACGGCTCCCACGGCCCGGCAACGCAAGCGATGCGTAGATTATACCGATAAAAAACTATTACGGGGGTCCATAGTTAATAGGATCTATGGTATACATAAAAACCTATATATTTAACTATTTTTACTATTACGGGGGTCCATAGTTAACGGGACCAAATTTTGTTAGTAAAAATAGGTAAATATATAGTTTTTTATGCATACCATAGGTCCTATTAACTATGGACCCCCGTAATAACAAAAATTTGGTCCTATTTACTACGGACCCCCTAGTACCAGATAGGTCTTCCCTGAAAGGAGGACTACAGATGATTAACCCTTTCTCGGACTGCAGTAGTCCCGTTTTGGAGAAAAAGCACTCAAAATTCCGAATAGTTTGTCCCCAAAACGCAAGGAAGTTTTCTCCACGAAACGGGACTGCAGTCCTAAACTTTTTTTAGGACTGGGACTCAAGTCTCAAAAGTAACCCTTTTGGCTGCAGTACTGCAGCAGCTCCGTTTGGGGGGACAAAGCAGTCAGATTGGAGGCAATTTGTCCCCAAACTGGGACTGCGGTCCTGAAAGGGTCAACTGGGAATCGATGGCCTGTCCGCCTTAATAGTGGCAAAAAGCCCAAAAAGCTCAAAAAAAAAAAAAAAAAAAAAAGAAGAAGAAACAAAAAGAAACAAACAAACAAAAAAAACGACGACAACCACAAAAGCCCGAGAAGCGCACACACAGAAACAACACATGATAAATAAAGCGACGACAGCGGCAGCAGCAGCAGCACCAGTGGAAGCGGTAGCTGAGGGGGGGGGGGGGGGGGGGGGGGGGGGGGGAGGGGGGGGGGTTCCAACGAAGCTTCCACATACCGGGTAGACCACGTACATGCCCCCGCTGCAGTATCTACATCATCCATTTGCAGATAACGATCTATTTACGTCACGGGCAGATAATGATCTAAATCATTCATGGGGCAGATCACGGTATATCTCTTTCATGGCAGATCATGATCTAGGTATTGCACACGGGCAGGTAACCATCTACATCTTTCAGAGCAGAGAGCTGTACGTAGGACCTACTGTATACGAAGTAGTACATGTTTGCCGGGGGCAATGCCGCATGACTTGGCATGATCTATGGCGCACATGTTGCCTGGGGTGGAAGGAACTGTACCGTACAGATCCTGCACGAACTATCACAACGGGAGGTGAGGATCCAGATGATCTATCTATCTATATATGTATATCTACTACTGCAGCTCGTCATCTGTCCGAATGTTGCCAAAACATTCCCGACGAAGTTTTTGCCGAAGACCGACACGTGCAGATTCCGGAATCGGGGTCTGTATAGGCGCGTATGGTACGACACCTGTGTGCGCATTGTTCTCAAGATGTCGTCCATGTAGAGCTTGATGAACGGGTCTCCCATGAAGGAAGCGTGGTGCGTCTTAAGGATGCGCTCGAAGTCCTGTCCCGACGACAAGTTTTTCGATTGCGGGTAGCGGGGGGGGGGGGGGGGGGGGGG
>JASSKH010000009.1:6926278-6975004 GCA_031763025.1 Macrocystis pyrifera | reverse complement strand
TTGTATCCAGTGCCGAACAAACAAAAAAGGCGCTTTCGAAAAATATCTTGGTCGAGAGATCAAGAGGTCGAGAGATCAACAGACCGAGAGATCGAGAGGACGAGAGATCAAGAGATCGAGAGATCGAGAGATCAAGAGATCGAGAGATCGAGAGATCGAGAGATGGGGAGATCGAGAGAGAGAGATCAAGAGATCGAGAGATCGAGAGATGGGGAGATCAAGAGATCGAGAGATCGAGAGATCGAGAGATGAGGAGATCGAGAGAGAGAGATCGAGAGAGTCTTCCGACAAAATAATGTCCGATTATATTTAGCACCCCTTACGTACCGTTTTTTGTTTTTTTTTGGTTCACCCTTTTCGGACCGCAGCACCGTTTTGGGGGAACAAACAAACTACCTGCAAGAATTTAAGTGGGGAATTGTCCCCAAAACTTTTGAGACCACGGTCCTAAAAAGGTCGTTAAGACAAAAACGAGCGCCTTCCGAAAACACAATACGACACCCCTGTGCAACCTTCGATGCTCTTTACGGTTACATCGCCGGACGCATGGCGCGGTAGTAGCAGGGGGTTTGCCGCCAGCCTTAATGCCGCCAACAAACCCGCAACAATGCCGCCAACAAATCTCTCTGAGGCTTCATTCACGCTTGAGCTCTCCTCAATATCTCGTCCCCCCCCCCCCCCCCCAAAAAAAAAAAACGCCTTCGGCGCGAAAAAAAAAAAAGAAAAAAAAGAGAGAGCTCAACTTAACCCCATTTAGGGCTGCAGTCCCATGATGGAGAGAGAGAGCATTTGGAATGAGCGCCAAAACGAGGTTCACGTGCACTGTGGTACTAAAAGACCAAAATAACCCGATGAGCTGTCTTAGGGCCTATTGATGGTAGGTTTATCGACGAAAAAAAATATTGCATAAAAAAAAAAAAAAAAAAAAAAAACGATGTTGGTTAGTTACTGCGTTGAGGAGTAACTACCCGACAGTCAGAAATAATGCCTCAGTAAGGTAAAAAAAAAAGCCTCTATGGAATCGTTGGCACGGATGGGATTCCCCAGCGCGGTAGTGTGCGGAGCAATTAGTGCCGGTTGCCGAAATACTGTCGTTTTTTTTCTGGCTGGCGCATACATACCGGAGACCACTACCGTATATACCTGTAATCGTTCCGGGTCGCCCGCCTCGTCGTAGTTCTTGAAGCTCTGAAAAAAACGCCGTGCAGGCTTGGTCCCACTCCCTCTCCTGTTTTCCGCCCGAGCGTGGTGAGAAAGAACAAGCAGGGCCCGGGCGAGAGAGGAGAGGCGAGGTGAAGCGTGCACCCCACGGGGACGAGGAGTGCACGGAAAAGAAGGTGGGGTTTTGGGAGAGGGGGGGAGGGGTGGTACTCGACATCATGCATGGCCGTAGTCGTACGGCCACAGACCCTCGCATCCCTACAATGCCGTGACGGAGCACTTCGGGTTTTCACCGACCAGGCAGACATTGCTTGCACCAAGCGCGAAGCGCCGTGAGGCGTTCCGCAAGTCGCATGAAGGGTGAGCTGCATCCTACTAAGAACGGCTTGTGAGGCGGACTTGAATATGGACGACAGCTTCAATGAGTTGGATTTACTTTCCGGTGTGGCCGCTTCCAGAGACAGCAATGGGGGCACTATGTAACTGCCTCGTCGGTGCCTTACCAAATACACACTACGTGATACCATCATTCCCCCTTTTGCGGAGTAAAGGTTCTCCACCCCACACAATTTGACCCAAAACTCGATCGCCAGCCGTGTGACCAACCGCCGGAAAAAAACAAACAAACAAAAAAAAAAAAACGGTGCCCTGGTTGTCTACCTCGCGTAGTCAGCGGAATGTTTCACAAATTTTACAGTATCGTTGCCGACGAACGCCAACCCCGGGGGAGGAAGAGGGATCACGAAAACAGAAATTAGATTTTGAGAGAGCCAGGGAGGGAGATTTGAGGGAGGGGGGGGGGGGGGGGGGGGGGGGGGGCAGGGGACGGAATTCACGGAAAGGGAAGGCGGGCTTGGGAGAGGAAGGGAGGGTTCGGTGAGGGGGTGGGGGGGTGAGGGGGTGGGGTGGGGGTTGAAGGTTCGTTTGACTGACCACGCAGTCACCAGTATTGGTTGTTTTTTTGCTATTACGGGGGTCTTGTTAGGAAAGTTGGATCGTTGACTGACCACGCAGTCACCAGTATTGGTTGATTTTTTGCTATTACGGGGGTCTATAGTTAACAGGACCTATGGCGTACGTAAAAACCTATATATTTAGGTATTTTTACCAACAATATTTGGTCCTGTTTACTATGGTCCCCCGTAATAGGTCATGTCCGCATCGGTCGTTCGCCACAATAGGTGACAGGTGACTGGTGAATGAATGTTCATGATGTCATTCGCGTTAGGTAATTGTTGATTGGTGACTGCTCATTGGTCATGCCTGCATGTGCATCTTCCCGCCGCACTCCAGGATGGTGGCCAGTGTTCGGGGATGTGGCACCGCGGACGTGATCCTCTGAGCTCGCTCGTACACCTCCCTGACCAGCGGCGAGCGACGTAGAGGAGGGAGGAAGGAACGGCGGGGATGGAGGGGAGGGGGAGGAGAGGGGGAAAAAAAAACATGAAATTATAATGAGGGAATGGAAGATTGGGTTGGGGGAGGGGATGAGGAGAGGGGGAATGGTGGTGGGGAGGGGAACAGAAGGGACCAGAGATGAAGGGGCGGGAGGGGAGTGCGCTTTGGGTCGTGGTGATGGCAGTGGCGTGGTGGGCAACAAAGCGTTCCTTGCCCAAAAAGGCACTTACAGAGAGAGGGGGTGGGGTGGGGTGGGGTGGGGTGGGGTGGGGTGGGGTGGGGGGGGGGTATACTCAAGTCATACATGGCCGAAAACACATGACCATAGACTCTCGCATCCCTCCAAATGCCGAGACGAGACTACGCCGGGTTTTGACCCACCAGGCCGACACTTGCCTGCACCAAAAGCGGCGCGCGAAGCGCCGTGAGGTGTTCGGCGAGTCGCATGGATGGTCAGCTGCATCCTGCTACTACCAAACAAAAAACCGCTTGTAAAGCCGGAGTTCGGCACCTTGTCGATACTTTCTGGCACATGGATCACAAGCGTCGACTTCGTTGAGGCGGGGGCAGGGCGGGGGAGAGAGGGGGGGGGGGGGGGGGGGGGGGGGGGGTACACGCGGCGGCACCTTCCACGGAACACGCCAGGGTTTATTCTGGGCGATGAGGGGGGCAAGCGGAACTCGGTGCGTCGTTTCGCCGGTAGAGTCTTTTACCACATTGAGCCAATGTGGAACCCCCGAGTTGGACACCAAAACAACGGTTGACAACTTTGGTGCTTTCAACCATCTGCGAGCAGCCTTAAAGCAGCCCGGCAGCGCGGGGTAGGGTCATCTTGCGCCCCAAGCCGCCCCGCTCCTTGCACTGTCACCCTGGGACACCAACCATTGTTGTATCACCCCCCTCCCCCCCCCTCCCCCTAATTACGCAGGAGCCACAATGGTTGCTGAAACTCCCCAAGAGAGATAAGGAGAAAACTCCGGACACTACTTTGTTTGTTTGCGCGTGTGTGTGTTTTTGTTGAGTTATTCGAGTAGACTTTTCCCGCAAAATAAAACGCGTGATTTTTCAGCAGAAAACCTACACTTTTTTCTGTCGATACCGAATAAACATGGCCGATCAACAACGGCAGGAAAACTCTCGCCCTTGCGGAAAAACGTCGCACCTCCCGAACCAAAAAAAAAAAAATCGGATAAATCCGCGGGAATGTACGTTTGTTTGACGAAAGACTCACGGCCACAGCAGCAAAAAAAAACTGTTTTTTTGGTAGGACTGCGCCAGATCATTCCGACGCCTTCTGCCCTTCCAACCCGAAAAAAAAAAAAAAAAAAACGCTGCAGAAGACGAACGCTTTATATATATATATATATATATAGTACCCCGCATGTATTTGGTCAACTTAAAAAAAAAACGAGCAAGTTCTCGCCCCACCGCTGCTGCTCGAACACTGCTACTCTGGCGAAGATGACAACCACTCGCATACCGACCGGTCCAAGCCTCCTGACATTCCGTAACGCCCGAGCGTCGCGAAGCACAGACACGGATTGGGGGCTGCAGAACGACCGAAACACAGGAATAGGTACACACGGGATGCGAACACAGCAAGGCGTGCACGACGGGTGGCCGGGGACCCCCCTCCCGCAAGGTGGGCGTGCAACAATCCTTGTCAAGACATCGAGCAATGTAGCGCACAGCATCAGGCGTGCCGAGTGGAGAGGTCTGCGACCACCTTGCGGGGTTTGAGACATTGCCCAATGTCTCCACAAGGATTGCTTGTACGCCCATATTGTGCAGGCAGGGGGAGTAGGGGGGGGGGGGGGGTCCGGCCACAGGCGTCGTACCAGGCACGTTCAAGGACCTGGTTCTGATTGCACCAGAAAACAAACATTGGGCTGAATGCAAAAGCATCCTTTCAAATGCTTTTTCTCTCTCAAGGGCAACAATTTTTCGTCATTGTTTTCAAGAGGTGTGAAGCTTCCCGCAAGGCGTTGTTTTTCACAGACCACTGCTATACTTGGGGGGAAGGAAAGCTATAGCTGCTTGCGGCGGAAGAAAACACAGAAAAAAAAAATAAATATATACAGAAAAGTTCTACAAACAACATCGTATATATATGTACCAGGCACGTGGTACCGCTCTGCTCTGTCCCTAAATATAGAAATCGTTTGTGCGTTAAAATTGAGTGCAATGGGTACTTCTATTTAGGGACAGGACGGAGTGGTTTACGTGACCGGAGAACAAATACGGTAGTAATCAGAACCTGATATGGTGTGTAATCACAAGGAGATACACGTTTTTCTGCCGGGATCTTCGCGGGTCATGACCCCAGCCCGCGGGTCGGGTCGGGAGATATTCGAAATCTCACGGGTCGGGCTGGGTCGGGTTGGGTCGGGTCGGGCCGGGTCGGGTCGGGTGAGGTCAGGAGTTTTCAAACTCTCACCTATCGGGTCGGGTCACGCTTACCCGACCCGACCCGACCCGACCCGAGACCATCCCTGTTTTCTTAGGTTCATCGTGCGGATCCTGATTACCATGGCCTCCCGTCAAAAAAAAAATATATAATACACAAAACAAATATATGGCCGGAACGGCTCCATAAATAAGGCCTTCGCAAAACATGCGATGCAAACAGGAGAAAATCCGACGGGGGGGGGGCGCGTGATGATGCGAAACGCCAAGAGCCGGCCAGAAAGGCAGAAGTCAAGCAATGACGCGCCCGGCCGACGGAGGGGGCGGGGGTGCCTCGTCGTTGATGTGGTCGGGGCCCGAACAACGATAACGGCATCTCGGCGAACGTGAGAACCGCAGCGCCAACACCAAAACACCGGCGGCGACGACGACGGCGACGACGATGACGACAAAAAAAATGAATCACCAAGGAACAATCTACTATTATCACGGGGGGGTCCATAGTTAACAGGACCTATGGTGTACATAAAAACCTATATATTTACCTATTTTTACTAACAAAATTCGGTCCCGTTAACTATGGACCCCCGTAATAGTGGTACGGGGTAACAAAACGATATCGGAGGGGTTGAGAAAAAATCGTACGCGGCATCCCCGCGGGGAACTAACGGTAGCACAAGCCCCTAACGGGACTATATAGGCTGCAGTAAAAAGTTTGGGGATAAACAGGGAAGAGAAGGGACCGGCCGATAGGATGAGAGAAAAAAAACGAGCGACGACATCGAGATTAAGGGAAGGGCAAAAACAGGTATGGGTGTGATTACGCCTCGTTGATCCCAAACTACGTACCTGGTACGAATTGACCCACGACGCAATGTTAACAACAGTAATCCAGAACCTGAAACCAGAAAAAAGAGAGGGGACGCTAGCAGGGTGGACCCCTTTTCGGGAAAAAAGCTTCATTGCTGGACCGGGAGAGAGCGGTTAAGCCCACTCCGTGGCAGCTAGACAACGGCACGACAAAGTAGAAAGAGGACAGGGAAAGCAGACCATCCCGCCCGCCCATCTTTGGTAGCGAGGCGTACCGTCGACAGCGACATCAGTTTGGTGAAGCGTTTATTTTTAACGGGGTCCCTACTCTCCGCGACGAGGTGCCACGTTGATTGCCGGATAATCAACGCGGGACTATTACGGAGGGCCATAGTTAATAGGACCTACGGTACACACAAATATATATATATATATATTTACCTGTTTTTACTAACCATATTTGGTCCTATCTACTATGGACCCCCGTGATAGTAACCCTGGGTGAGAGGCTCCGGCTGGTCGCAGCAGGAGGCCACATCGATCCCAAACTACTAAATATGCGAATCAACCAGCTCGAAATATGGTGTGGAAACCCGCGGGGATGGTTGGTTTTGAAGGTCCGTCGTGGGTTCTGATTGCTACACAAAGCCCGCGGGATGGCACCAACAACCTCACCGTGAGCAGCCGCAATGAAGACAGGCGAGCCAACACGACAGCATTAGCCTCAGCGACAGCAACACCACCACCACCACCACCACCTCCATCAATATCACCACCCCCACCACCAACGCCTCCACAACCACCCCGCCACCACCAATATCACCGTACGACTACGGCCATGCATGAGATCGAGTACATCTCTCCTATCGAGTACACCCCCCCCCCCCCCCCCCCCCCCCACCCCGAGCATCCCCCCCACCTTCCCTCCCACCACCATCACCACCCCCACAACCCCTTTCCCATCACCAACCGCGTCACCTGAGCTTCTTCTTGTCCCTCTGCCTCGAGTGCATCAAAATCTGCAGCGCGAAAATGTCGAGCAGCTGGGTCCCCCGCTTCACGGCGTTGCTCCCGTCCTCATCCCCGCTCCCCTCATTTCGGCACGCCCTTTCAAAATATACGGAGAAAAAAAAAAAAAAAAAAAAACGCGGAACACGGGCCAAAAGGACGACAAGCCCATATCTGGTTAGCTTAGTCGAGCTTAGTCGCAAGTACTTGCTACTGCTACTGTACGAGTCGATACTTCATTATAGTGGCTATGGTTTTACGATTTTGGGGCACGCCGCATTGTTATTGTTTTTGAGCGCTGGCCAGGTCGAGAACAAGCACCGGGAGATAACATTTGATATAAAATTTCAGCCACAATTGCGTGAGCTGCGAGTTCGCCTGGCTTTAGCCGGCAAGTCGGCTTCGCCGATGAGCGACTAGTTATTCGTCGTGAAAAGCGGTCGACTTACAGCCCTAAAAGACAACAAAACAAGACGAAGGGATGCGGGGGGGGGGGGGGGGGGGCGTACTCATTTGTTGCTTGCCTTCAGTCATTTGACCATTGACCACGCATCCCTTTCGAGACGGAGCACCGTTCCTACTCCTAATAGAGACACCTCAAACAATTGGGCGCTCATTACGTTGTTTCCATAAATTACATAGAAACATTTTGCTAATCTTATCGCCTTCCTGTTTGGACTCCTGTGGCCACCATCTATCTCCTAGGATAGCGATCGTTTTCTCGCTGCTATTCAGTGTATCAAACTCCTCCATGTCACATTCGTCTATTTTCCTCATCTCCTCTTCTAACACATCCCGTTCCTCCTTGTATATTTCACATTCTCCTACTATGTGAGTTCTACTTTCTATTGATTTGCCACACGGGCACATCTGTGCGTCTACTTCCTCCTCCTTCCCGGCTACTGGTGTACCTCATTCTTCTTTCTGGCAGGTCCAGGTCCCCTACACGAAAGCGCAGTTTCAGCGTTTTCGCGAAGTCCATTGGGCCATGGAAATACGTTTTCATTCCTATTCCTTCCCTCAATCCCCCGTATATCTCTTAAGTGTTTTTCTGATTCCACCTTGTTTCTTAGCGCTAGCCTTTCCCTTCTTTCTATCCTTTCTTCTACTTCTGCCTTGTACCTCCCAAACTTCCCGGCGGACATCATCTCTTCTTGGTTTCCCCCTAGATCCTTCCATGCTTTCTCAACTACGCCATCCCACCTTAATCCAGCTCGCCCTTTTGATACTTTCTCCCATACAGCTCTATCAACTATGGCTGGCAACCTCTTTTTTGGTATGTTCCTTACTTTATATTGCCAGTTCAACTTTCTCATGTCTCTATTTGTCTTGAGTGGGCGCATTCCCAGTTCTGCTCTTAATACTGTATTACTAGTCGTACTTGAGCATCTTAGGATTTTTTTTAGCTGCTGTCATTTGTACTATTTCCAACTGTTTTATGCGGGGGGGGGGGGGGGGGGGGGGGGAACAACGGCAAGAAAAAACGAACAACGCACGAAAACACCTATTTTCGTCACCTCAAGAGCTCCTTGATTATTCTCTGGAGCCTCGCCATGTCTCCCACCTCGTACATCAGCCGTCCCAGCTTGAGGTTGCATTTGAACCACAGCCTGTTGTTCTTGTGCTCTCTGTGGGGCGTTTTATGTTTGGTTTCGTTTAGTATTATTTGAGGGGGGCGTCCGAAGGCAGCCAAAAGCGGGCACCGTTTACACCAAGCAAGCAAGCAAGCAAGCAAGCAAGCAAAGCAAGCAGCACGTCAAGAGAAAAAAAACGTATGTTTGTATTGAGCGTGATCGGCCGAAACCCCTTCAGCTAGTTCATTGTTGCGCTATGCCTCCTATATAAAAAAAATCACAACACAAAAAAAATCCAACCACACCGCAGAAAGAAGAAGTGCCACCCGCAACGCCTTGACACCGTTCGGGCGACGCCGTCGGATAACGTATCAAAACCAAGCGAAACTAAACGAAACTAAACGAACCGAACTGGAACGAAACGTAATAGAAAAAGCCGGAACGAAACAATATAAACAATCCACAACCAAATGAAAAAAAAAGAAAAGAAAAAAAAAAACGAAACAAAAAACAAAACAAGAACGGAAAAACGGACAAACCGAAAAAAAAAAAAACGTAACTAAACGATCCGAAATGAAACGGACAAAAAACGAAACGGGAAACGAAACGGAACGAACAGAAGGCACAACACACAAGACACTAACACAAATAGTGCCATGGAGTGACGCGCGCCTGCCCCCCTCCCCCCCCCCCGCCCCTCCCCCCCCCCCTCCCCCCTCCCCAGTTCCCTCTCGCCTGAGCGTATCCAGGGTTTGCTCGTAGAAACCCTTCAGTAGATTCCAGTCGTTTGACGACGACACGTAGTCGAGGACGCTGTTGACCCCCTTCTCCCCGATGTTCTGCGTCACCGCTCCCTTCGTGTACCCTTTCAAGCGCAAACGCGTCAGAAGACGGCCAAGCGTCAAGCGTCAAGTCAGTCGGTCACGGCCGTCCGTCAAGGCGTGACAATCAACACGTCTGTATTACAAGGTAGAGCGTCAAGCCGTCAAGTGAGTCAGTCACGCCTATCGGCCAACGCGCGACAGTGTGTCTACTCAGATGGCCAAGCGTCCAGCGGTCAAGAAAGTCGGCCAGTTAATCCTGCGCGTCGAGGCGTTTCCCATCAGTTTGGACAACAGATATGTGACGCCAAAAAAAAACAAAACAGCAACAACAACAACACACCAAACAGCACCAAAACAGCAACAAATAAAAAACAAACCAAACACACAACAACGGCGTCACCACCACCAGCAAACGATAACAGCATCAACAACCAGTAACACATCCTGCGCTGACCCCACCCCCTCCACGCAGGCACCCACGAGGCAGTTACATACAGTAGTAAGCCCATTGCTATCCCTACAATTGGCCACACCAGAAATTAAATCGATTCATTGATGCTGTCATCCATATGCAAGAAAATCCGCCTCGAAGCGGTTCTTAGTAGGATGCAGCTCACCCTTCATGCGACTCGCCCAACAACTCACGGCGCTTCGCAAAAGCTTGGTGCAAGCAATGTCTGCCTGGTCAGTGAACACCCGACGCGCTCCGTCCCGGCACTGTAGGGATACGAGGGGCTATGGCCATACGACTACGGCCATGCATGATAATGAGTACACCCCTCCCCCCCCCCGCACTTACCCAGAAGCCGCGTGTAGCACTCCGTAAACTCTTGGAACGCCGACATGGAGAACAGCAGCTTCATCATCTGCTTCAGGGCCTTGAAGCCCCAGGGCCCCTGTTCCTCCTCCTTCGTCATAATCTGCGGCGGGATTGTGATTGGTCCATTAATATGCAGCAAATGAATGCCAACAGGCAGCAAGGCGCGTCATGATTTAGACCATCTGTTACGGGGGGGCCATAGTTAATAGGACCTACGGTACACACAAAAAACTATATATTTACCCATTTTTACGAACAATATTTGATCCTATTTACTATGGTCCCCCGTAAAATAGTTGCTCAACTGCGGTTGTGAGAGGTTGTGCAGGATCTGCCGTAGAGGGTAGATCCATCCGGGGAACAAGCGCACCGACTATGCAGATAATACGGGTCCCACCGGCAACGCGAGCTCGATCATACAAGATCGGCAAGTGATTTATCTGCCTTGAAATATCTACATCATGTAACTGTGAATGATCTGTAGATGGTCTGTGGGTGATCTGTCCGTCCTAGGTGTGAAAGCTTGCTCACCGCTCGGAAGGCTTCCACCGCGGCCCTTGGGTCCTCCAGCTTCAAGGCCTTGGCCGCGTAGTAGCTGTTCTCGAGGTCGACATCGGTCTCCTCTTCCTCCTCGTCCGAGTACTCGAAGTCGTACTCTTCGTCTTCCTCGTCTCCCCTGCGTGTTGTGTATATGAACCAGGTATGGAGGGCATCGAGCGTATGAGTTGCGTGAAATGAAGGACATTGTATGATTTGTATGAATCGTATGAAGCGTATTAAACGTATAATTCGTATGCAGTGTAAGAAACGCGTGCAAATATACCTGTTTTTTTGCCTCCATTTTTCCAAGAGCCATCACAGAGTAGAATAGAACACCAGAAGAATGGCACCTACCACTACAACTACATACTGTCCTCAGAGCAGCGGCCAAGCTCTCAACTCGTTCATCGCCTCGAACCGCCCTAAGGGCGAGTCACCAGGACCGACTCCGCCAGATGCGGCGGGTGGCAGAGGCCACGGCAGCAACGGGGGCGGGTGCGGGACCAGGTGTCGTCGCCACCACTAAGCGCGGGCGGAGGGGGCACAAGCAAGAACAGCCCGGAGAGCGTGTCGGCCTCTGAGCGCGTGCTCAAACATCCTGGCGAGCGGGGTCACGGTGCCGTTCGAAAAGCTACCCTGCGGGCCCTGCGGCAAAATACCCCCAGCACGAATTGTGAGACTACAATACATATGATAGCCTCACACTTCGTGCTGGTGTATATGCCACAAGGTCAACAACATCGCTTCCCCCAGACGAAACCGTGAACTCCTTGCCAAAGTTTCTTGAGCACGCGGTCAGCGTCCGACACGCTCTTTCCGGTTGTTTTTGCTTGTGCCTCTCCGGCCGCGCTCAGCGGTGACCGCACCTGCTGCCCCCCGCACCTGCTGCCTCCGTTGCCGCTGCTCTGACCTAATGCCACCCCGCGCACCTGTCGGGGTCCGTTTTGATGACTCGGCCTTGGGCGCGATGAATGAGTTGAGAGCTTGGTCGCTGCTTTTAGTGACTGTCCAACTGGTCGGCGTGCCCTGCCCCGCTGCGACAGTCGATTCCGGCTGGGACCCGCCAGGCTGGCCGTCGGCTGACGCCGGTCCTGGTGCTGGCGCTGGCGCTGTAGCCGCCGCTGCAGGAGATCCCTATGGGCACTTCCGGCCGCAGCAGATCCAGAGCGATCTTGCGCAGGATCGCCACGTCCTGAGAGCGCTAGCCCCCCCTGTTGGCTAGACATCACACTGCTCCGCAAGTCGCTAGGTGGGTGGCAGGGGAAAGGTGGTGTGTTTCGTGTTCGCAAGAGCTGGCGCCTGGCGAGCTGGCGTGCTGGTTGTGTCTCTCCCACGTAGCCCGTCTATTGTGTACAATACAAAGCCCCTCCCCCGTTCCCTGTTTTTCGGAGTTACAGTCTAACGGCGTTATTTTTTTTTCGCGAGAATTGCCAGAAAAGTCCCTCGGGGCTCTTACCCCCAGTAAGGCTGATAAGGCTCGAAACAGCTCCAAAGACGGGCGTTTATCGGGAAAAGGCGTTCGGACATTTTTGAAGGCAAGCCCTGAGGGATGGGCTCCACTCCCTTGCCCTCGTCTCAGAGGGCGCGGTTGGGTGGGTGGGCACGGGTCTGACACACCATCACCTGCCTCCGCAGCTACTACTACTACTACTACTACTACTACTACTACTACTACTACTACTACTACTACTACTACTATACTACTACCTGCACTAGCTCTGTATTAATAATATCCACAGAGGCCTGATGGCCGTCACTCCGTGCACCCACCCATCCATTCGTCCACCCACGCGTCGCAGCAGTGGAGGACGCAGATGCCACGTCCTCGGCATGACCGTCGCGGAGGCAGGCAAGCCAAACAACTTCGAACACCGAGCGAAAGCTGCTGTTCTTTTTTTTGTTGTTGTTGCTCCTGATACCGGTGTGTGCCCTTGATCATTTTTTGCGTCAAGGGCCGCCCGCGGCTCGACCGACCCCTTGATGAGACCGCCCCTACACTGAAACCAGTACCAGGGTATATGTTTATGTTGACTCTTCTTAGGACTGCAAAATCCTATTTTGGAGACAAACCAGTCAAACTCCAAGTAGCTTGTCCTCAAAACGGGACTGCAGTTCCAAAAAGGCAAAGAGGCGTTGACGCGCCCAAACAGACAGACCAGGTATTATTAATAGTTGCTCACGAGTACAGCAGTAGCAGCGTCGCGCATAGCACCCCCAAAACGCAAGGAACGTCGTCGGTCGCAACGTGCGAGGTATACGCACTCGTACGTGTATCGATGGGTGTCGATTGTTTGGAGTTGGGCACGGGAGTCCGCATCGCCAGCTCCGCATCATCCGGGACCGAAGCTGTAAAGTGCGATGCATGGCCCCTCACCAATTTAGTACGATTCATGATTTCGAAACCTTGTTTGTCTGTTCTATGCTCGTGCCTGTTTTTATAGCACATACTTCAACTATCCACTACTGCTGTAGAACCAAACTGGTAGTCTACACGTCTAGACAACAACAACAGCAGCAACGGCAGCAGCAGCAGCAGCAGCAGCGGCAGCGGTAGCAGCACAGCACCAGCAGCACAGCTGCACCAGCAACACTTTTTACGTCTCGCTCTCTCGCTTGAGTTCAGATTTCCAGATGTTTCGTTGTTTGCCTCGGGGGCAGAACCCTAAGTCCAGGAATTCAAGGGCGGGATCTTCTTCCTGCAGGTGATACATCAAAAGTAATGGCGATCGATCGTACCACATGTTCACCGCGACGGAGCTCACATTGTTTGTAGGTCCTGTGGGAAGAGTGTAAAGTGGGCACCTGGTGAGACAAAAGTACATATGTAGGGTTTCCACATAATATTCCGCTGGATTCCTATACCGGAAGGCAGGGGTTTCATCGAAGGCTCGACACCCTGCGTTGTGATGTCCTCCAGCATTCTTGCTCGAGCGCCTTGTCGTACTAGGGCTTGCCTGACCATGTCGGCCTTGTTGCGAAGAGCGCGGCCCCTGTCGTGGTTAACGACATTGCAGCGGCGAGCAGCGCTCTTCCCCACATTGACACAAACGCCACGTTCTTTTGGGTGAGTTTTTGCTATGTTTTTCACCTCAGCATTGTGTGCGACGCTGGTCCTTCACCAGCCAGAGATGCACCGCTTCGACTGACATGCTTTACGCTTGCAACCCTACAGCAGTAGTAGTTGTGGACGATGTCTAGGCTACTGTGTGACCACAGTCGCACCGGAAATTGCACAAATTGACTCCGTCGTACTCTTCGTCCCTTGGGCATGTGCTTGTGGGTCTATGATACAGCAGTACTGCTTGTAGCCACGTAGGGTTATGAGCTGTGAATCGTGACTTGTTACAACAGCAGTGTGAGTCAATGACTATTATGTAATAATAATGAGGCGCGCGACCCGCTTTTTAGCCTGTTCGTACGGGACTGCGTAGGGTGCCTTGTTTTTTGTTTTCCTTTCTCTGCAAGTGTTTGTCTGCGTGTGGGTGTGTGTGGTTCAACATTTTTTTCGGCCACATTTGTCCACCGCGCTCAACGCGCACGGTAACAATGTCAGTCCCGGCGGGCTCTTTGCGCGCGCACACACTACTAACGAAACCTTCGCGCGCTGATGCGGTTGTAAGCCGTTAAGAGTTGGTCGAGCTAGGTGCGGCAACGTGTGTAGGCACGCGGCTGGGCCATGGTTTAAAGAAGACAGAACCGTAAAATATTGTATGACGGTTTTTGATTTTTGAGTCCTGCCTAACGAAACCTAACTCGACGAGTACTCGTAGGCAGAATGTTCCTATCCACAGCAACGTTCGGGCCGTGTCCTAAGACTTGCTGCAGGTGGTATTGTCAGGCCCGCCCTCGTACTGATGAGGGGACGGAGAAGCAGGAGAAGCTGCAGATGCCGCACAGCAGTAGTAGTGGTGGCACCTGCTACGAGAAACTCTCTATTGGATACATGTCAGGTACAGATCTTTCGTCTTCAAATTATGTCGAATTTCGAGTTCGGTAACCAGGAAACACGACAACATCGAGCACGCGTGCAAATGGTCCGACGGTTAGACCGACCAGCCGAGCGTACAGCGACGCTAAACCCTGGCCTCGTGTGCCCTACTGCTGCTGCTGTTGTTGCTGCTGACGATTTTGGTTTTTTCTTAAAAGAATAATCCCAAACGTCATGGATACATACGACCGCGTGCGTACATGTTCGTTCGTGATGGATCAGCACAGCCATCCGCATTCGCCCAGCATGATGTATCGCAGATTTGACTATTAATATTAATACTGCAGGTACTGAGGTCGCGCCTCACTACCACCAATTACTAGTAGTTACTGTTACGGGGGGCCATAGTAAATGGGACCAAATATTGTTACTAAAAGTAGTGAAATATATAGGTTTTTGTGTGTACCGTAGGTCCTATTTACCATTTTATTTATTTTTTTATCATCACTTTTACTTTCCAGCCTAACTCGTAGGAGGTTTTACCCTCGGCGATCTTCTGGACAAGTCGTGGTCACAGGTGTCGTCCCTTCTCCCCCCCGGTACGTGCCTTTATTTTTTTGTCGCGCCTAGGGTTCAGCTTTCCCACTGCTCGTCGATTTTCATCGAATGTAGCTAACTCACGCTCTCGCGCTTTCCGCTTTATCAATATTTTATGCAAGAAAAAGTCCCTACGAGCATGCACTCGGTGAGACTTGAACCCACGAAATTGATCTTGATAGGCACGCGGACCACCTACCAAGCCACCGGGGACGCCGGTACTATGGTCCTCCGTAGTAGTCGGACGAACAGTCAGTCGTGAAATGGAGTTGCCGACTTCCGGACTGTGGTGGAAATCGAGTTCGTAAGTCTTGAACTCTGGTAGCGTTCGTAGCGGAACGGTTATATTCTTTTCCCCCAAAATGACGTCGTCAGCGGGACGTGAGTTTATGAAGAGCGAGATCCGTGGTTCGATTATCACCTTCATCCCCCAACAAAAGGAAAAGAAGGGGGATCTCTCATAATATTCAAGAACATGCAAAACTTGCTCACTTAGAAAACACCCAGAAAGGAACGATGAGAGCAATGCGATTACTGCGTACTGAGTCCGGTACAGAGAAAGTCGGAGGTGAAAACTTGTATACTCAGTCTCATCGGGGTTCGTGACTTAATCGAAGAAGAGGCAAGTCAAGTTTAGTGGGGGATAGGGTGGTGGAGATCGAGCTAGTAACATTCAAGCTCTGGTAGCGTTTGTTGCTTGACGTTGTTAGTCTACATTTCCTCCACGACTTATTGGGTTTTCTTGATGATAGGGAGGCATTTTGGTTCACGGGATATAGCTTTTCAACGTTATTAGCTGCGGGCTGCGGACACCTTGATGCCCTGTGACACTGCAGCGCGCGGTGGGAGATCCACACACACACACGCAGGCACACATGGCAGAACAGCCCATCTCTCTCGGCGTTGCCGACGGCGTCATCTCTGGCCGATGCCAACGCGGAGGGCGGAGATCCCGTCGGCCATTGTGGCCATCAGCGGGGCCCGCGGACCACACTGGCGAATGCCCGCGACCCAGAAACGCTGCTATACCGCGTGAAGCACGAGAAGCGGCGCAGCAAGCTGACCAGATCCGAAAAGACGCTGTGGGAGTTTTTCATGATGTATGTACACGAAGGAGCCGCTCCCTGGCATAGCCCTGCGTAAGCTTTGCGTTGTTAATTGGAAAATCACCGTTCGCCTCGACTGGGGGTATGGGTTTTGATTCCGCTAGGGGATGCATAAAGTCTGACGTTTTGATTATTTTTTTCCAGTTTTTTTACACCTACGTGGTTGTTCCTCTTTAGGTAATTTCACGAGTTTTTTATTAATCATATTTCCTTCAACGGACCTTCCCGCCGCCCAGGACAAACTCTGAGAAGCGAAATCGCATCCTCGCACCCAGAGGCGTATACGACTCTCTTTTCGAAGCTTAGACAATTCGGTGTCACGTCTGTTCGTATACTGTTCCGATGTCGGTAGATCTACGATGAGCTACGGCAACATTGTCGGTAGAACATATTAATCATTGTACATGTGTAGAGCACGACTACTCGTAGTGTACAAGTATCGTATCATAGAATACTGGAATACGGGGGGTACTGGCGAACGGGCACATGATCATATCATGGGATCATGTAGAATACGTCATGCACGACTTATCAGGATGATCACACAAGGTGGTCGCAGCAGAGATGCGAGCCCAACGAGCTCACTCTTCCCACCTCTCCATCATCACCGCTGCTCTCAAGCACGGCCGCATAAACGCCACCTTTCAAACCGGCTTTCTCTCTCTCTTTTCTGTTGGTTTGAACAACGCAAGTATATCTCACGATCACTGGGTGTCATCATCCGTCTGCGAGTCTCTTGCCGAGACGCATCATCATCAGCCACATTCCATCATACCGTGTGTTAGGTAAGCACCGTAACCACTGAGCTAAAAGTCAGCTTTTATCGTGGTGGGTATGGTGCTTACCTAACACCGCGTGTTTACCGCATTGCGGGAAGGTCGATGGCCGAGACGATCGAAACGCTCCGCGTGGGCAGTACTCGGGAGCGGTACGGGTACCACATCATGTGAATACCAGTGCCGGTGCCTCGTAGTGGCTGTACGGATGCTGCCGCTATCCCCCCACCGCCCGTCAGCTTTGCCGCCTTTTTTTCTTGTGCCCCGACTCGATGCTCGTAACAACAGCGATATCAACAACAACTACTGCTGGTACCGCTACCACCCCGGCTGTGATACCCCGACAATTGCACTAACAACTTGATCAGGACGGTGAAGGTAATCCTGACCGAAGACGTGGCGGGCACGGGGTATAAGGGGGAGCAGGTTGAGATCCGCGGGGGCTTCATGCGGAACTTCCTCTTTCCAGGCAAACGCGCCATCTACGCCACGGACGAGAACAAGCTCTTGTACGACACCGTCGACAGGGTGAGTGAAGGGCGGGGAAGGGCGGGGAAAGCCTATTTTTTTTTCTTCTTGTCTCGTGCTGAGTTGCTCCGCTGCGCCAAGCCTGAAGCCGAGTGCCGCCTCTTTCGAATAGTGGTAGTGGTGGTGGTGGTGATGGTGGATGTATTGGTGGTCGATGTTGTTCGTTTTGCGATTGTTGTTGTTTTGCGTTGTTGATGTTGGTGTGGTTGTTTATCATTGGTGTTGGTGTCGGTGTCGTCGCTGCCGTTCCTGTTGTCATCAGTGCCAATGATGTCTAAGCACGTTGACTGCTCGCTGCTCTGAATCCAGTCCGGTCGCAAAGCAAGCGCGCTTGTACGCAGAAGAGACGCTCGTATTCGAATGTCGGCGTCTGCTCTTGCCTACACCCGTATCCGAAGCCGCGAGGGGCTTTGCTTTATTCGATTATAAAGGATAGATAGACCACTGAGCTATTCTTGCGGCGCCTTCTTCCGCCTCTCCTACCTCCCACGATGTGTGCGACCTTGCTATACGAAATCAAAGACAATCAGGAAATCAGCGATTGTTATTTTGCAGCCGGCGGCGGCCTACAGGCTTCCGGTGTGTTGCGACAGATTGTTGCTGCGCGGGAGCTGCGCCGCTGATTGAGCTGCCGATTTGATGTGGACTTGTCTCGATGGAGTCAAACCACACCGGGTCCGCCCCGAGTTGCGGTGGAGAATGAAGGCAGCAGAAAACTACCAAAACAACAGCGTGCTGAACGCGTCGTCGTTCGTCAATCCGCTTCGTAGTTTGATGCCCGATGTCGATACTTTCTTGCGGGAGACGCTTCGAACCTTTGTATCACACCAACACCAAAAAGTGTGTGTAGAACCCAGGGAGTTGTGTATGTTGTATAGGCGGCGGCATCTTCTTTTTCAGCAAACCCCCACTACTTTTCTGGCCATATTTACCGATTAAATCATACCTTGGTAGGTATGAACGGCACCTCGAACACATCATCTACAGATCATCTACAGATTATTCCCAGTTCACGAATGCAGCTCTTCCAAGGCAGATGCATTCCCGATTTTTGTGCGACCTACTGGAGCTAATGTGGTCGGGGGGACCCGAACAATCTGCATGATCTACGGTAGCTCATGTTTTCTGAGATGGACCTGTCCTATGAGGCAGATCCTGCACATCCTCTCACAACGGCAGATGAGGAACTAGATGATCTATCTGTAGACAGATCAGATAGATCGTGATATCTATGCGAGATGTGAAACCGTATCTTGACGCGTCCGAACGCGCGCGTCCACTTATGTATCGTGCTCCTGGGACATGCCGCGCCCGCAGACGGCGGAGAGGGAGAGGGCCGAGGCGCTGAAGGCGCTGAAGCGAGGCAGGCAGGAGCTGTCCGGCATCCCCATCCTCTTGAAGCGCCACGCCATGGCGGACGGGAAGCAAACAGAGCAAAGCGTAACGTGCGTATCTGGCGGGCGACCTTAGCTCAGAAACCGACAAACGAAAAAAAAAAAACACTTTTGGCTACGTGAGTCTAATGGACCCAAAATGTGTTGGCCCACTTGCAGCAGTTCGTTGTCTACTACTACTGCTGTTCCAGCGCAAGGTTTGGGGACGGGCAACGGGGCCTTTAAGCTCTACTAAAAGAGCATGCCTCTGAAACGAAGGCATCCGTAATGTATGTGGGCCCATTTTATCGAAATTACAGGCATTTATAGCGTTCTGGTGCTAAGTTCGAGCGTTAGCCCCTTTGGAACTGCGTCCATGTTTTCGGGCACAAACCACTTGGAACAAGAGTGGGGTGTGTTTTGCAGCAGAAAAAATAGCAAAAAAAGACGGTATCAGGCAGTGATACCCGGTAAACATTCCGGCTTTCATATATTTCAAAGGCATCGAAAGCACCAACGAGATAGTGGGCGAAGTACCCTCGTAGCAGCCGGCTTTGTTGTCGTGTTCGTGATTGCATCATTGGTAGTAAGTAGGTCGTAATGTCGGCGCCGTACTGCAAGCGTACAGCAACAAAGCAAATGGACGAAGCTTGCGTAGATGTGTTTTTTTGGTACTTCTGATGTCCCCTGTATGGGTCCAAGCTATGGCGACCACGAACACGAGAGGCGATGTACTGTCAGCCGTCTACGATAAGCCGAGCGCACCGCGCGCCAGAAGTAGAACTATTGTGTGTGCGCGTGCCGTACAACTCGGTGCATGCATTTTTTCGTACACTTCGGACGCGAAAATTAAGAGCTTCCTAATAGATTTAACCCAGCAATGCCTCATGCGGCCGATGCTGTATTGTCATGCATTGTCGTTGTTTTTTCTTGTTTTCTCCCTCTGAAGTTCCAAAGGGGCTACGTACGCATCAGTAGTTACTACCTATCTGGACGGAAATATAAGGACAGTTTATGCGTTAATGTGAACATGAAGCGTTCCTTCTATATTCGCCCGTACGTGGTACCTGGTACGTCGTTTTCGCTGAACCCAACTTTTAGGGACAAGCCACTTCTACTTTAGTAGAGCAGGATGCTCTTTGCAGGTATCAACCATTCTGTGTACGTGTGTGAGTAAAAAAATGGGGTAAAAAAAGATGAATTGCATCGGACAGTAGTAGGCGGCAAACTGGATCGCCGAGATCCCGTGTCTTGCCGTTGTCAGATGGTTGGGGCCGAGAACCGTATCGCACAGATCCAACACCATCCCAACACATGCGCAAGACCGGGTGTCGCATGGGTCCAGCAAACATGTCACTGCTGTATACGATAGGTCGTGCAAATCATGGCTATGTCCACACGTATATATCAGGGGTCTGTCTGCCTCCGAAGGGTCTATTGTAGATCAAGAAACGAGAGTTTAATATGTCCGATTTTTTTTCTAAGTTGTTGAGATTACCTTTTCGGCCCGCTTCCCTCCTGATCGTGCTCGCCCCCCCCCCCCCCCCCCCCCCCCCCCCCCCCGCCGCCCCCCCCCCCATCCCTTCCCGTTTTTTTTTCGCTTCCGCCAGGGCCAAGGACGTTAGCGCTTATCTGCGAAGGACGTCGCAGTTCGACGTCACGGAGGAGGAGGTGCGCCTCCCGCACGGAAGGCCCATCGGGTCCCTGGGGGAGCACTCGGTGCTGGTGCGCGCGCGCGGGCTATCGGAGGCGGCAAGCGCGATATTGGAAGAAGAGCTCGGGCCAAAAGACGTTTGAGGGAAAGGACTGGGTGGCCCGTTAAGGTTCATGTCGGACAAGATGATGCAAAGAGTTTGAGGAACAGGCCTGGGTGGCCGTTAAGGTTCATGTCGACAAGATGAAGGCTGAGGGGAAGCATGGCCGGGCAGAAGGCGAGGGGGGGCAGGGGGTAGAGGGGGCGGCGGGGAAGGCCGGCGAGGACCAGGGGAAGGGGGACACAGCGGCGGCGAGCGGGGGGGGCACGGGTCGGAAGCGGGGTGATATGTCGTACTAGTCGGTGTTGTGGCAGGGCTGTGGGGGTTTACGCTCGGTTTTTGGCGAGGCGTGGACGGTCCGGGGTCGAGGTTCTTCTCGCCCCGCTATAGTGACTTACACCTTTCTTGTTTTGTGACAGCAATGCGGGGTGTTTTGTGGGCGTTGAAGACTGCTGTGGCGGAGGCTTTCCGAGGGTAGGACGGGGTGGGTCGGTACGCTGCTTGTGGTCGGAAGAGTGCACGACTATGCGCGCATGCTCGCTTTCGCCCATCAACCGACAGATAGATCTCCGAGGGCAGCATCATTTTCTACTGCTGTGTGTCTGCATTTTAATTCGGTGGGCATCCTGCGTATTTTGCCGGGTTAACCAAGATAACATATTTGCGCCAGGCACGCCGTGGAAACAAACGGGATAGTCTTAGACTGCTGGAAACAGTGAAGGCTGCGGTATCAGGTATTTTCTTCCGGTGATGCACCTGTGCCTGCTGTTGGTAAGTTCGTTCATGATATTTTGTGAGGCCGAAACATTGAGTGGAGTGGCGATTCTGTACACACGCGCGCTCACAGAGCCTTTCGGCGGCGCAGACCACACTCGCCGCCTTCTTTCTCTGCAAAGATAAAATAATATACAGTAGCTCATCATTTTTTTTATCAAGAGAAGAATAAGCCATCCGTCCGTGTCTATTCTACACTGCTGTGACTTTTTCTTTCATCAATCAGGACGTTTTTTGTGTTTTTTTTTAACTTACTGCCCGCTTCGTAACCACGTGCTAGATTTTCTCGAAACGAGCTATTTTAATACCAGTATTTTTACGGGGGTCCATAGTCAACAGGACCTATGGTTTACACAAGAACCTATACATTTCCCTATTTTTGCTTACAATATTTGGTCCTATTTACTATGGTCCCCCGTAATAATACATACCGGCATCAGGTATACCGCAAGAATGAAAGCACATCACACATACATAGAGGATGTCTCGGACTTGGTTTTTGCTCCCTCTCTGGCGTTGTTTTTCACCTCTCGGCTGTGGCTGCGTTCTCACTCTCGGTGTCGGAGTAACTCCGGTATATCTCCGGCACATTTATACGCCGGTGAACTTTCGAGAAGTCGAGAAGATCCATTCGCCTCCACCGCTATTACTATTATTGCCATACCGCGGGTGTTTGGTTTGCTTGGCTTGTTTCGTCACAGGAATAGATGCTGCTCGGCCAGGCTCGGCAACAACAATAATATAGTTTGAGCCCAATGCAGAATGACGAGACGATTATTTTTTCTACCGTACGATACGAACGTACCTGGTATAGCAGTTACGGGTGTTTTTTTTTATTTTTTTTATCATCACTTTTACTTTCCAGCCCACTCGTAGGAGGTTTTGCCCTCGACGATCTTCTGGACAAGCCGTGGTCACAGGTGTCGTCCCTTTTCCCCCCCCGGTACGTGCCTTTAGTTTTTATCGCGCATAGGGTTGAGCATTCCCACTGCTCTCGTCGATTTTCATCGAATGTACAGCTAACTCACGCTCTCGCGCTTTCCGCTAATTAATCAATTTGATGCAGGCGAGTGTCCAACGAGTATGCACTCGGTGAGACTCGAACTCACGAAATTGATCTTGATAGGCTCGCGGACCACCTACCAAGCCACCGGGGACGCCGGGTGTGGGTTGCTGCACACTATGCATGTTAGACCACACAGCAGTATTATATACTATATATAGTGTATGTACAGTATAGTTAATAGTATTCGTCAAGAAACTATGTTAATGTGGGTCGTTGTTGAGGAACAGGATATTATAGTATACCAGTAGCTAAAAGGAAATAAATAATAATGATGTGGGGAATGGAAATTGGGAATAAACGGCTGGCAGAGAAGCGCATGAGGCATACCACTACTGATGATTTACGGAAGGATATTCGGTTTATATAGGAACGGCATCTACGCTATATATATATATATACTGTCGGAAGGCAACCATAATAATAATACAAATGTGGGTACGTAAGTAAGTTCAAAGAAGGATCAATATCAAGTGACACCACAAAAGCTGGTGGTGCGCGAATAAATATTGTCCCAAGCAGCAAGTAAGTAAGTAACACGTATAGAGTTCGGACAGATCATTCAAGCACAACCAATCTACTGTGTGTAACATGTTAACAGTTATTTATTATAGTTGTGGCAATTGTTGAACAATTAATTGTTGTTGTCTTGTTCACAGTATAGACCTTCCAGATCCTAACCAGCCGTTTGATATTATTATGTTATGCGAGATGGTCTAGATAATACTCTTCTACTGTATTTCTGGGCTGCGGCCCTGAACAGCCGGCGTCCCCGGTGGCTTGGTAGGTGGTCCGCGAGCCCATCAAGATCAATTTCGTGAGTTCGAGTCTCACCGAGTGCATACTCGTTGGACATTCGCCTGCATCAAATTGATTAATTAGCGGAAAGCGCGAGAGCGTGAGTTAGCTGTACATTCGATGAAAATCGACGAGCAGTGGGAATGCTCAACCCTATGCGCGATAAAAACTAAAGGCACGCACCGGGGGGGGAAAGGGACGACACCTGTGACCACGGCTTGTCCAGAAGATCGTCGAGGGCAAAACCTCCTACGGGTGGGCTGGAAAGTAAAAGTGATGAAAAAAAAAAAAAAAAAAAAAACAGGCCGAAGAACATTATTATTGTTGTAATTAATTGTTTTGGTTATTCGTTCGTCCATGTAGCCGGCGTCCCCGGTGGATTGGTAAGACTTATTGTATAATAATAACTTGTGTATATTATTAATAGATGAAAAAAGGGTTTTTGCCAAAATCAGGTATACCTGGCCACTTTCGTGCCAAAAACAGTTACATACTGAAATCAAGTACAAAACACACACCAGGAGCCCTGCTATATTGGCCAAGCTGACATTGTAACTGATTTTGGCACGAAAAGGGCAAGGTACACCTGATTTTTTTTTCTACTTTGTCTAGCTTTCAACTGATTTTGGCCAACTTTGAACCATCAGAGAGGCCATACGCACACCGTGTTTTCTATCCGTATACGTCTGCCCTCCCTCGGTTGAAATTCTTCTGTATTGACGTACGTATAAACTCTGTACCCGTACGTACGTCGTACGTAAAAGTACGTATATACAATGCATACATGCGTGCGCTGGTTTCACTTTGTTTCCTCTGGGGTGTGCAATGTGCTTCGGTTAGTTGTTATGTGTACTCTTTTGTTTTCTATGCTATGTTCACAGCAGTCTTTACAGCACCATGGACACTCGGCGTTTCGTCTGCACCACTCCGCGTCGAGGTGGTCTCAGGTTTGGCACGGCAAGATAATTTCGTACCGAGCAGGCGGTTCCGCGAGGACGGTCTGGAAGCTTTAAGGCTGTCAACGGGGGGGGGGCGCCAGAGTAAATACTCTTGGCGCTCCCGCCGTGGCGAAACAAACGAAGCATATGTATATCAGTAGTGACTCTTTGCAGGTTCAAATGGAGCCCGTGGTACCTACACCCTGAAGGAAACAAAACACTTCAGATTTTGGAGGTCATGTGGCTTTAGGCGCATTCTTTTTTTGTCGGATTGTCATGGACATCACACCGCTCGTGGCGCTTTACTTGGTTTTAGAATGTACCTGATTTTGGCTCAAACGGATCAGGTATACTAGTATACCTGATTTTGGCATTTGCCCCAAAAAAATCTCCCGTAGTATACCAGAGGCAGTAGGTACGACGAGTGTGTGCCTTTTTTCATGATGATACGGGTTTCGTGCGGGGTCTGCATTTTTTTTTACTGTATGGTCTCCGTTTTTGGTTCGGCTCGTGTTTTTTTGTGGCGCTGCTCCACACAGCTGTATTACTCGCGCTCTACAGAGTACTACATACTGCTGTCGATGAAGACGGCCCGCCGAGCTTCCACTACTACTCCCCTTCGATGTATGTATGTATGCTGCTCCTCACAAAAATTATTACTGTTATGCAACCGATGTGTACATACTGCTGTAGGTTAGGGTTTGACTCAGAGTCGTTACACACCAACCGATATATATTCCTCCTTGGCGGACCAATCTCCTCGTCGTCCATGTTGGCCATGGCGGCCACATGGCACACACACAACAACATGCACCACACGACCCACCTGGTCCACAGTATTATAACTGCAGTACGCACTGCTGTGCGGAGTGCGTATAGTCCCCGAGCCCTGTCAATCTACGGCTATACACCAGATATATAGTTGGTACAGATAGATCTTACCTGGTACCTGGTATGTACCAGTACCACCTATGGACTGTATTTTTATTCTTCAACCGCCAAACGTGACAGGCGCCAGAACGCCAGAAAGAAGTACGAGGTAAGAATCCTGCGTGTTGTTTGCAGTAGATTTTCTTCCATGATTTTGAACGCAGGAAAACACAACAAGCATGCACCAAAAGATTTTGTGGAACTCCCTTCGCAGAAGCACGAGAGACGAGACCTGTTCAACTCTCCCAAAAGCAACGGCATGGAAGAAGGTCAGCTGCTCCTCGAGCCCCACCACCAGGGATTCGGCATCCGCCGCCTGTTCTCGAAGGTATGTGAAGCCCCTGGAAGTCACTAGAGGCCGGGGGGAGACTCCCAGCAACAAAATGCTACCAGAGAATACTTTTATCAAAACTCGTCTGTTTTCTGTTTTCATTGAACAACGACGACACAACAAAACATCTCACTATTAGTATACAAGTTGAACGAATTTAAAACCCGACAGACATGACTGCATGGCTCCTTCTGAGCAGCAGCTGCTACTGCATGCAGCTGCTACTCTGCTACTGCTGGTGCTGCTAGTGCTACTGCTGGATGCTGCTCGCGGTGCATCTCACACTACCCCCTCTTCCTTTCTCTGACGCCCCACCCCACTCTCTCTTTTTTGCATTCGGACTGCCCCCCTCACCGCCGACGGCAGCATGCGGTCGCCTTCTACAGCGCCTGCCTTATGGGACTGATCGCGCTGGAACGATTGACGTTCAAGGTCATGGTCGATCGCATGGCGCCGTTCCGGTATGTTTTTGTGGGGAAATGCTCGAGATGACGAGATGACACACGAGTATCACATACATATTATACCAGCATCATATCATATCATATATTTTTATCCCTTTTAGAACCGCAGTCCCGTTTTGGGGACAAACCACTCAAAATTCAAGTACTAGTAGCCTTTTCCCAAAAAAAAACAGGGACTGCGATCCTACAACGGCTTAGATACTACCGCTATGTCCCGAAATATAAGTAACGTTTTGTATTAATTATTAGTATGTAAACGTTCCTCATATTCAGGGATAGAACGGTGCACGTATCAAATACCACTCTGTCCCGCAATATAATAATCGTATTGATACGCTTTTAATATGCAAGCGGTCCTCGTATTTGGGGACAGAGTTGGTTGGTACCTGGTGCCTGGAACACGTCAGAAAAGCAAGGTCGAGGCGACGTATGCCCCTTTTCACTGCTGCTGCTGCTGCTGCTGCTGCTGTAGTTCGGTTGTCGGGACAGATCACTCAAATTCCAAGTATTACGGGGGGCCATGGTAAATAGGACCAAATATTGTTAGTGAAAATAGGGAAATATATGGTAGGATTTTGTGTACTGCTGTGGTCCCCCGTGATAGGTTGTCCCCAAAACGGGAATGCAGAATGCAGTCCCCAAAGAGTTATTTAAGGCAGAATGCAGTCCCCAAAGAGTTATTTAAGGCAGGAAGGCCTTAACCCCCTTTTTGAGGGCTGCAGTCCCGTTTTGAGGACAATCCACTCAAAGTCTACGTAGTTTTGTCCCCAAACCGGACTGGTGGCGGTCCTCGTAGAAGGGTCATGAGCACCTTATCATGAGAGAAGCCATTCTACTGCTTGCGGCCTGTCTTGCTTCTCTGTTCTCTTACGTTTTTCGTCTCCCCGAATTCGGAAAATAAATAATTACGACCTCTATTTTCAGTACGAATTAATTTATTATTTGCTTGTAGAGTATGTGTATCGCTTGAGTTCTACACTCTGGTACGTACGAGCTGCTCTTCTTGCTTGCTTCTCAGGTATATACCGCCGGTAATAATTGGTACGAGTACGCATGACCGAGGGCTGTGCTATTATTAATATATAAGAACGTCGTATTAAATGCCGTTTCTATGCTCGTTTGTCCAGCAGTCAGCAGACTTACTGGAAGTGTAAAAGTGTATGACAGAATAAATAGAGTGTTTTGCGACGGATGCAAAAGAAAAAAAAGACTTTACTTCCGCTATAAAAAGTGAATTTCCTTCCCTTCCTGATTTCGGTGTGTTTGCGAGTGAAGTAAAACAAATCCTGCAGGCAACGCCTCCGAAAATAAGACTTCGGGAAGTGGGGAGGTGAATCAACCCGGCAAACTAAAAAATATCGAAAACGAAAAAACAGGTGCGAGTAGCAACGGCAGCCCAGCAACGGTTCCGGCGGCGGAGCTGACCGCGGTGCCACCACTGCCATCCCACGACTGCAAGCAGCAGCACAGCAAGCGGCAGCTAGCTAGCGCTGGCCGCAGCTAGGGGCAGCATCGGTTTGAGCAACAAAAATAAACAGCGTCAGCACCAGCACCAGCATCAGCAAGCACCAGCTCCAGCACCAACTAGCTTCCATTTTTAGATTGCTGCTGCTGCTGCTACTGCTGCTGCACTCGGCCTACGCGCGCCACAGCACCGGCGCGCTCCGCTCCGCCGCCGCCGCCGCCGCCGCTGCTGCTGCTGCTGCTGCTGCTGCTGCTGCTGCAGCTGCAGCCGCAGTATGGTGAAATCGAAATGATACACGAGCTGTCATGCTGTCGCGCTCTACAAGCAAGGCTGTACGAGTACGAGTACGAGTGTGAGTACGAGTCCTTTTTTGGGACGACGCCCCTCCACGTCGTCACCAAGCGGACGAAAGCGTGTACCGTAGCAGCGGCGGCGGCCCGCTGGCACAATCTAACGCCGCTCGTGCGCGCTATACTCAAGCTACACCTCTCGAGCCTTTGTGCTCCCAGCGGTTGTCGTATATGTGTACAGCAGTAGCATGGTGGCATGGAAAATGCTCGGTGCTTTTTTGTCCTTTGAGATTTGAGATGCGTTCTGCGTCGGGATAATGCTCGGTGCGTATAGGCCAATGAAACAGAGAGCCAAACGTTACCGCAACTTTTGATGAAATCCTGACTTCGCTCAAGTACTTTTTTGCCTTTTTTTTCATGAAAGTTACCTCGGGAGAATTTTTGGAGAAGTAAAAGCAAACAAAAAAAAAAGGGTTTTTGCCAAAATCAGGTATACCTGGCCACTTTCGTGCCAAAAACAGTTACATACTGAAATCAAGTACAAAACACACACCAGGAGCCCTGATATTGGCCAAGCTGACATTATAACTGATTTTGGCACGAAAAGGCCAAGGTACACCCGTTTTTTTCTATTCTGTCTATTAATAGCTTTCAACTGATTTTGGCCAATTTTGAACCAATCAGAGAGGCCATACGTACATCTCTCCGTATGCGTTTTCCCTCCCTCGGTTGAAATTCTTCTGTGTTGACGTATAAACTCTGTACTCGTACGTCGTACGTAAAAGTGCGTATATACATGCATACATACGTTCGCTGGTTTCACTTTTTCTCCTTTGGCGTGTGCGATATCTTCAGTTAGTTGTTGTGTGTACTCTGTTGTTTTTTTATGTTCACAGCAGTCTTTACAGCACCATGGACACTCGGCGTTTCGTCTGCACCACCCCGCGTCGAGGTGGTCTCAGGTTTGGTACGGCAAGATAATTTCGTGCCGAGCAGGCGTTTCCGCGAGGACGGTCTTAAAGCTTTAAAGCTGTCAACGGGGCTGTCAACGGGGGGGGGGGGCGCCAGAGTAAATACTATTGGCGCTCCCGCCGTGGCGAAACAAACGAAGCATATTGATAGTGACTCTTCGCAGGTCCAAGTGGAGCCCGTGGTACCTACACCCTGAAGAAAACACTACAATTCAGATTTTGGAGGCCATATGGCACGCTTGATGCTTTAGGCGCATTCATTTTTTTTCCGGGTTGTCATGGACATCGCACCGCTCGTGGCGCGCGTTTTTTACTTGGTTTTAGTATGTACCTGATTTTGGCTCAAACGGATCAGGTATACCTGATTTTGGCATTCGCCCAAAACAAAAATCTCAAACACTCCAATAGCAAAAATCATCATTGTATTAATAGTACCAGTGCAAAGGACGCTCTACCGCGGTAGGATACCAGGTGCACACGCACCGGTTACCCTGGTGTCCGTGGACTCGCACATAGCATAGTATTATAATATATAGTTATAAGAAACAGCAAAATGCCGGCCCCGCCTGTATTTCTCCCCTTGGAAAAGGTGTACCAGGAATGCCACAGCACAAGTACCACGCATCTCGTATTATGTTGCCATATGCACTATTAATACCAGGTATAAAAGCACGTGTTCGTACAGCAGTAGTTATGTATCTTCAACGAAACCGCTTTGGGATTTCTTTTTTTCCTTCCTGCAAATTCGCCTGCGTTTCCTAGATGGACTACTGTAGCTTAGACTATGGGATCACAAAACCGAAAGCAGAGCATTTTTTCTCCTCATCGTGTGCAGAAAGAAGCCTAACGATGGGTCATCTCCGTACGCTGCCCACAGGAAGAAAAATGTTGTTTTTCGCACACAGCACCAACCGCCACCACGAGCCCTTGTCTCACTGAACACAGATCGTGAGAAAGCTGCCAAGAATGTTTGCTCCAGTGCTCTTGAGAGTCCTCGCTGCCAAGTAGTGAGATCCGTCGGTGGCCTGTGTCTGGAGGTCTTGCCTGGGACGTGAGAGCCTGAATATTTCGTCTCCCCGAGCGCGGAACATAAATAATTACCTTATTTTTTCTCTTCTCACAGAAAATTGAAAAAATCGAAATCGCCCCTCTGTGCAAGTGCTCCGCCAGAGAGACTATTCATGGATCAGCTTTTCCCATCGGAAATACCCCCCTGTACTGCTGTGCGGCAAAAATTTGATAACGTAGGTATATCAGGCTGTCATGCCCCAAACGAGACCTCCAGACACAGGCCACCTACATGCGACCCTCAAACTTGTCACCGGCGACACCGTGCTCAGTGGAGCATACGCCCTCCGAGTGTGGCAGTAACCCGTGCGCTGTGAGGCGAGCACTGTCGGTGGCGACGGTCAGAAGTGCTGGTGTCGAAAAACGCAGTTTGTTTTGGTTTGCTGGCTCGGGCAGGTTTTCGAACCGAAAAATCGAAGAAGCCATAGCCTTCGTGCGGGTTTCTGCACGGATGAAAGGGAAACCCTGTTTCGTTTTCCGTTTTTTTTTCCGATTCGCGCAATAGTCGGCCTTGGTACAAAGCGCCGGCACCCGGTAACGGCAAGTGGTACCGGTAACTTACACCGATACCTGGTATTGTTACTCGCTTTCTTAGTGCTGCGCCGTGAGTATGATGGTCAGGGCTGTGAATACCTGACGGTAAGCTGCCCACTATTTAATACCTGGTACCTGGCAACTATTAGTTTGGATAGGTAATACGGCGTTACCGTTTTTTGTTGCGTGTGAGACTTTATCCAGACTATTTTTCGGGAAGTCGGGATTTGGTCCTTAAGGTTGTTAGGGTAAGTCAACCCTTCCAGGGCAAGCTGCGGTCCCGATTTGTAGACAAACGAGCCAAGTTCCAAGTGATTTGTCCCCTAAGCGGGACTGCGGTCCAAAAAGGAGAGTCAAGTTTAGTCAGATTTAATATGTGGAAGCTGGGCTGCGTCGTAAACACACCTATCTCATCGGTCGTACTACAGCAGTATGTATGGCTGCGCCCTTACTTCCCGTTTTCCAGCAGTGAGCTGAATATTTTGAATTCTCGAAGTTGTGAACGGACGTGACCGTGCCCCCCATGAACAACAGTTGTAGCATGTCAGTAGCATTAATAGCAGGCGGGGTTGCTTCCGTGATTTTTTTTTGTTTTCTTTGTTTTTCATCTTCCGACTTTTGTGTTCCTACTTTGAGCGAATGCCTCAATCGCCTGCGTCCAGACTCTCTGCCTCAACCAACCAACTAGCCAGCCAACCGTCCAACCAACCATACGCGAACGTGACCAATCAGCCAAGCAGCCAAACATCGTCCGACCCGCGAATCAACCGGGCAACCGATCGACCAACCGGCCGTCAGATCGTCAACCGTGCAATTAACAACCGTCTACTCAGCCACGCAAGCATCGAGCAATAAACCGCTAATAAGGCATTTAACGCACCCCAATCAATCAACCAACCGTACAACTAGCCACCAACCAATCAACCAACCGAGCACTCGACCAACGAAACGATCAACCCAACAGCCGCTCAACTGAACAACCACCCCAATTGATCAACCAACCAATAACTCAACCAACCAATCAACCAAACCGAACCGAACCAACCAACCAACCATCTAACCACACCTTCTCCCGCTGGCCGAACGCAGCTTCGTCCTTGCGCAGGCCGTTGCCGCGTGCTACGCCGTCGCCGTGGGCGCCGTCGTGCTCCGGCGCAACTTCAACTTCAACTTGCCCGACGGCGGCGGCGGCGGCGGCGGCGGCGGAGAGAGGCGGGGGTCCATGGAGGGTTTCCCCGTGTGGAGGCTTGCGTTAATGGCCATTCTAGATATGCTGCACCTTGTCCCCATGATCGTGGCGGCGGCGGATGTAGCCCCCACGCTTACGGTCCTGCTGCTACAGTGCTCGGCGTCTTTCTGCCTCACGATCTCGGGAGTGTTTTGCAAGAGGTGGGTGTGATATGCTAAGGCGTTCTCAGTGGAGAGAGGGGGGGGGGGTGGGGAGGGGATTTGGGAGGGGGGGGTACTCATGTCATGCATGGCCGTAGTCGTATGACCGTGGACCCTCGCATCCCTACAATGCCCGGACGTGGGGCACATCGGGTTTTCACCGACCGGACAGATATTGCTCGCACCAAGCGCGAAGCGCCGTGAGGTATAGAGCGAGTCGCATGAAGGATGAGCTGCATCCTATATACTAACTTGTGAGGCGGACTTTCTCGCATATGGATGACGGCGTCGAATTGATTAATTTGTTTTCCGGTGTGGCCACTTCCAGAGGCAGCAATGGGTAGGGTGTGGGGGGGGGGAGGTAATTCATTTGTTGCTTGCCTCACGTAGCCTTTTGACCATTGACCACACACCCTTTTCGAGACGGAGCACCGTTCCTACTCCTAGTAGAGACGGCCCCAACATTTTGACGCTCATTACGTTTTTTCAATATATTGCGTACCTAGTAGACGGTTTTCGCCAATCTCATCCCCTTCCTGCCCCCCCCCCCCCCCCCCCCCCCCCCCCCCCCCCCCCTGTGGCCACCATCTATCTCCTAGGATAGCGATCGTTTCCTGGCTACTACTGTATCTAGTATATACCAAACTTCTCCGTGTCGCATTCGTCTGTTTCCCTCATTTTTTCTTGTATCTATCACACCCCGTCCCTCCTTGTGCTTTGCACACTCCCCCCTATGTGAGTTTTAATCTCTATCGCTGGTAGAGAGGATGTCTTGAGGAAGGAGTTGGTGAGGGCGTCTCGAGGAAGGCTGTGGTGTTGGGGTTGGAGTTAGGTGTTTGTTTATGGTGTTGGCTTTGGAGTCGGGGTTGATGTTTTTGTCGGCATCCCCGTGGTGAACATGCCTCTCCCTTTTTTATAGCTTGGACGCGAAAAAAAAATGTTGGAGGTATACAGTAAGTGGAAGCGGGACCGAAAGGGAATCGGCTGGACCGGGCGCGAGCGCATGCTTCCCCCCCCCTCCCACCCCCCCCCTCCCTCAGCAAAACATTCTTCATGATTTGTTAGTGGATGTTCAGACTGACACCCCCATGACACCCCATATGACTACGGCCATGCCTGACTTTGTACACCCCCCCCCCCCCACCCTATCACCACCAACTAAAAATCGTCTTTTTTTTAGTCTGGATTTCTTCACTGACATACCCTTACCCAGTCATGACCCCCTCCCTCCCCTCCGAACACCCGCTTGGATGGTGCGTTTTACTCTTTTTTGCTCCGTCTCGAAAGGGATGCGTGGTCAATGGTTACCAAATTCCTAAGGCAAGCATCGAATGAGCACTACTATCCCCCCCCGCCCCTTCACCCGCCATTCGTTTTCCAAACACCCGGCGCGATGGTCCGTCCCTCTTGTGCGGGTGTGTTTTTTGTTATGTTGTCATTGCAGGCGGTACCCGGGAAAGTCGGTGCTAGGCGCCGGGGTGATCTTCCTGGGCGCGTGTGTGGCGATGCTGCCGCCCCTCAGCCGCCTGCTGGAGGCCAAGGCGGGCCTGGGCGACGCCGGGAGGGACCACGGGTACGACGCGGGGCGCTTGAGGGGTGGCCGCGGCGACTATGCCATCGTCGAGGGTGAGAGAGAGAGAAGGGGGGGGGGTGTACTCGATAGGAGAGATGTACTCGATCTTATGCATGGCCGCAGTCGTATGACCATAGACCGGGGGGGGCAGGAAAACCAACGATGGGGGTACGAGTAAAAAAGTGAGCCTAATTTTTTAACTGCGTGAAAAAAAGGAAACTTCCTGCGAAATCGCTGTATGCATCACCCGACCGCGATATATGTATACGCACACAAGTTGGCGACGGTTTCAAATATCCTGCTGAGCGAGAGTTCCTAGCGACCGGTATACTATCTTTATGTTGACGTAAGATACCATGTCATATCGTTTATTTATTTATTTATTTCTGACACCGCCGTTGTTCGTTGGTATCCGTATGAACGCCTCTGGCCGTTAATGTTGTACCCGTATGTACTCTAATACGAATATAACACGGGATTATATTCCCGGCCAGTGTGGTACCTGGTGTGTACAAAGTACATAATACTGTAGTTGACTACTGTAGTAGTGCTCGTTTTTTTTGCTCATTTTGGTGTTATTTTAGGCGCTTGAGAAGTCCCAGCGGCTGCTACGCCACCGTCGAAGATGAGAAGGGGACCGACCGATATCGTTATATTCACTGTAGAATTACAAAACAAGCTTGATGATGTTGGACGTGTGTCCTGTCAGGCTTCGAAACGTCTTTTTTTAAACCAGGTTTTGAGCCGTAAACGAATTTGCTCGTGTTAAGATCGAACTCTCGGTGCGCTGTTTCCTCGTCGTACCTCACGTTGCTCGCCTCTCTCCCGACTCTGCCGGGGGCGGCCTCGGCCGTTCTCGCGTTGTGTCTTGACGGAGCGTGCTGTTTTCGTTTTTTTTTTTTCATAATATTTGTTCCGAAGCCCCACGTGTCTACTCGTATATGTACACAAGGCGCTTCGCTCCGCGGGCGGCATACGCCGCCCGCTACGCTCGCTCAGGACGGCAAAGTACATCTGATTATGCGGAACGGACAGAGGTCCATGATTGAATGTAGTTTTTTTTTATGATCGTAGTTTCAAACTGGCGACTTGACAATGCCAAGAGTCCCGCCGCCATGCTTCAGGAAAAAGTCTCGCTCGCGAGGAAGAAGAATGGAACGGAACAGAAGGCCCAAACAATTAGGTGCAAACAGGCGATTTGCAAATGCCAAGAGCTCAATGCTCCACGCAGGAAAACAACCCGAACGATTTGCTGTATGTACCCGGTGTGTACGAAAGAGAAAGCACGGCACGGCACAGCAGCAGCACCGCAAAAACAATGAAAATGAAACCGAAATTCCGGAAAGAAAAAAAAAGCCCGTCCCCTCTACTGTAATAATTTTCTGCGTGATTGGAACACCTTGCCCCGGTCGAAAGAGAAAAAAATCGAACAGCAGAGCTTCTCTCTCAGCCTCATACGCCGCCCGCCCCTCTCGCGACGACCTCACCACCGATTCGGTCCGGGTAAAGCTTTCCTCCCTCTCTGCCACGGTGATCCCCGTCGCCCGCCCCGCGCGAAGCCCGGTGCTCACCGTGACCCTCGTTCGCCAGCTCGATAACGTTGGTGCTCAGACTGCGTAGCTCTCTCTGTGAACTTCAGCTTGGTCGCAAAAATAAACACCGCTTGAATCTTATCTTGCAATCCTGAACGACTTATAGACTCGTACATGCTCAACCTAGATCTACAGATGGAGGCCAGACAGAGCCCATTCATGCTTCCCTCGTGTCTCGAGGCACTCGCAACGCCAAGCCACGAAAACGGCGACCGCGCTCCTTGCAACCCTCCCTCTACCCGCCAGCACCCGCTGACACCCGCGACAACGCCTGGCTCGCCCGCGGTGCCGTGCCCCGAGTACACGCACGCACACGGAACGAAGGAAGGAAAATAAAAAATTAACTGAAAGCGCAAAAGAAATTTCAAAGAGCCGGTGAAAAAAAAACGGAAGAGAGCCTGCCGAACCGCCGAAAAAACAAAATCGACTTTTTCTTTTTCCGAGTTTTTTTTTTTTTTTTTTTTTTTTTCATATTTCCCGGAAAAAAGTGTGCCTCGATAAGCAAGCACGCAAAGAAACCAAAGAAACCAAAGAACGCGAAGAAAGCAAAGATGGTAGAAGCGACAAAAAAATCGTGGTAGACTCGCTGAGCGTGCGGCAGGTGCTTATAATCAAGTAAAAAAAAGGACAAACTTAGGTATGATTATATCTGTATATATAGATACAAGTATATACCAGTCTGGGTATACCAGGTACTCATGATGAAAGTTTCGGTCGTTCAGCTGGTAGCTCTAATTACCTGTGCACTTGAAGCCGACGCCTCGAATCTCGCAAGCCCTCGTGTTGGTTGTTTTTGGTGTGCCATCGTTTTTCACATTTTTTTTTTCTGGGAACGATGTAGTTGCACAACCGAAGTTAGGCTCTCTCGCACCTGATTTTTTGTTTTCTCCGATTAAGACGTTTACTTTACGATAATTATCACACCACATCGGGCAGTTCTTGACACGCTCTATGCAAGGACCAAAAATACCAACGCGCAGCAAAAAAAAAAAAAGAACCCCCCCCCCCCCCCCCCCCCGCCCGTATTTTATTGTTGCGGTTCGTAGCGTATGAACAGTGCCGGCAGTGGAGCAGTAGATGCGAGACTCACTGGTGTGGTTATTTCTTCGCCCTTAGTACGTGCTTCGAAATGTATACGAGAGTACCAGGTGTATGTGTATGTACTAGGCGCTTCGCGTGGTTCCGCTCGCTACGCTCGCTCGCAAGGGAGAATATTACGCAACAGATAGAAGCTCGCGCAAGTCCCACACTACCCGGGAGAGATGACTCTCACGGGTGGCTATCTCCACCGCTCCTGCTCCTCTCGGGGGTCAGGTCGAGTCAACGTACCCAAACTCCAGGGGTAACAACAGCCTGTTCTGATGTTACAACGGGAGCTATGGGCTGAATTGACACACGACACCAAATTGGAACGTGGAAGTGTGGTGAGCTTAAGCTTGATTTTTACCAATCCGCCGGAGGATGAAAAAAGAAGAAAGAAAAAAAAAAAGATGGTCCCAAAAAGTTTCAGGTGCAAACAGGCGACTCGCAATTGCCAAGAGCTCCGTGCTCTATTAATAGGAAAACAACCCGGACGCCGCATGCACGTACGGCATGTACGGACATACTGGTGCTCTTTTGATACAGTACGAAAGAAAAAGGACAGCACAGCACCCGCACCGCACCGCATGGCGCTGCACTAACTGTCTGTGCTGCGTGAGATGGGCGGGGCTGAGACGGGTGTGCGTTTCTTGTTGCTGCTGTAGTCTACTGGTATGCGGTACTTCGTATTTCGTGTTCATGATGGATACATACATGCCTGGCAAGTACGAAAGTTACCTCTGCGCTGCTGTGCTGCTATAATGAGAGACCTGATCTGACCTGAGCTGAGCTGGTTGTGTTTTGTGCCTTTTTACGACTTATTATGTTACTACCAGGTGTACCGCTTATCTTGAAGTAGGTCTGTTAGGGGTACTGCTGTACGGCGGTATCTCGCTCAGTTTTGACCAATTGGAGTTGAATGCTTTCGATTCAGATTCGAATTCCGAAAAAAGCGTTTTTTAGTTTGTTTTCACAAAAAAAAAAACGGACTTTTTGCTTTTTGCTTGAATTTAGTGTACCGGCGGCTGTCTCGCTCAGTTTTGATTGCTTTTCGATTCTGACTCGAGTTTCGAAGATGCGCATTTTGACTTTTTCGAAAACAAATATGTTGGAATTCGTGAGGGATGTTTTATCTTGGGTGTACTATGGGCTGAGCTGCGCTGGGTGTGATTTTAAAAAAAAAAAACTTTAAACGGAAACAATGAAGAAAGCAATGAAAGCAAAGGACTCGAGGAAAACGAGTAATTTATCGATCGGCAATTACGGGCTGAGGAGGGGTGCAAGGTGGGAAAATATGCCGAGCGAGAAAGCTGAGGGTCGGACGGCTACAGCATTTTTGTATTTATGTATGTATGTATGCATGCATGTATGTATGTATGTACAAGGCGCTTCGCTCCGCGGGCGGCCTACGCCGCCCGCTACGCTCGCTCAGGAAGGAAAAGTACATCAAACTATGCGAAGCGGACAGAGGTCCATGATTGAATATTATTGCTTTTTTCATTACCCCTGTGGTTACAAACTGGCGACTTGATAATGCAAAGAGTCCCGCCGCCATGCTTCAGGAGAAAACAGCTCGGACGCCACGTGTGCTTCGCGTCGTTGGCGGTTTTCCGCTACGCTCGCTCACATGTCGTACATATGTAAATACGCCGGATAGGGTACTTATTTTCTTCTTTCAATATGTGCTCTGTGTCTGTACTCGCATCTACGAAAGATAAGCACAGAACGGTACAGCAACACAGCAAAAACAATGAAAATGAAACCGAAAATTTCTGAAAGAAAAAAAATCCCCGTCCCCTTTCGTATAATAATGTACTACCTGATTGGAACGCCTTACACCAGTCAAAAAGAAAAAATGAAAAAAAAAAAACAAACATGCAGCAGAGTTTCTCTCTCAGCCTCGTACGCCGCCCGCCCCTCTCGCGACCATCTCGCCACCGATTCAGTCCGGGTAAAGCTTTCCTCCCTCTCTTCCACAGTGAGCCCCGTCGCCCGCCTCACGTGAAGCCCGGTGCTCACCGTGGACCCCGACGCCAGCTCGACAATGTTGGTGCTCATTCGGGGTACCTCCCTCTTGTGACTTTCAGCCCGGTCGCAAAAATAAGCACCGCTTGAATATCATCTTACAATACCGAACGGCCCTTAAATAATCGTACGTACTCTATCAAAAATCACAAATGGAGGCCAGACAGAGCCTATTGATGCATCCCTCGTGTCTCGAGGCACACGCGACGCCTAGGCACGAAAGCGGCGACCGCGCTCCTTGCAACTCCCCCTCTACCCGCCAGCATCCGCTGACACCCGCGACGGTGCCGGGTTCGCCCGCGCAACCGTGCTCGGAGTACACGCACGCACACGAAACGAAAGAAGAAAAAAGAAAAGAAGGTCTGAAAGTACGACGAGAAATGGAGAAAACGAAGACCCGCTGGAAAGGTCTGGCAAGTAATAAAAGGAGGCGATTTCCAAGTGGGAGCTCTGAGAGGCCAGGGATGTACCAACCGAGCACGCTCAGAGATCGAGATCTAAGTACGTAGCTCTATGCATGCATGCATATATGTATGTATGCATGCATGTATGTATGTATGTATGTATGTATGTATGTATGTATGTATGTAGACGGAGTGCCGCGGCTGCTGCTGCTTCTGCTGCTTACTGCTGCTGCTGCTGCTGCTGCTGCTCATCATTGTACACCTACCGCCCTGATGTCTTTGACACCACCAGCAATAGTACTCACGAACGGAAATACTTTGGTACACCCCTCGGCAGTACAGCCGTTCTTGCGCGGCCCCGGTTTACCTGTAATATTCCTCCCATGACCATTACGGTCATGCGCGGAGCAGAAGGCGCACGTCCCGCCCGCCGCGGCGAAGCCCCCCTCGTCTATCGTAGTGTGTAGTATCATATTATACCCATGGGTACGTGCCGTAGAATTGTGTTGTGTTTTGTTTTCGTGACGCAGTTGTCCACTTGTTTTTTCCCTATGCATGATACCATTGTACCTGGTATGCAACTGCTGAGAGCGCATAGCCGTGGGTAGGCGGAGTTCGACGTGAGCAGAAGGCACGCACTCACCGTAGTGGGGAGGGGGGGGGGGGGAGCCTACTATATGGCCCCGGATCTGAGTTCCGACGAAGAGGGAGAGAGAAAAGTAGGGCGGATGTAGAAACATGAGATGAAAAAAAAAAGAGAAAGAAGAAGAAGAAGAAGAAGAAAATGTTGATCCCCTTTTTCAGCGCGTGCTTGGTCGCTTGAGGAGTGGTGGCGGCGACTATGCCATCGTCGAAGGTGGGAGGAGAACCGCTATATTTTGTGATATTTTGTTTTGTCGCGTATGGTATGATGATACGTCATAGGTATCGTTTTTGTTGTTGTTTGGTTCACCGGGCGCAGTTGTCCGCAAGTCATCTTATCCCTACGTACACATATTCTATGCCTGGTATAGACTGCAAAAACGTTCATGGAATATGCTATTACGGGGGTCCATACTTAATGGGACCAAATTTTGGTTGTAAAAATAAGTAAATATATAGGTTTTTATGTACACCATAGGTCCTGTTAACTATGGACCCCCGTAATATATCGCATACGTAACCTTCGCTGAGTTCCACGGCTGTCAGATTTTGTTCCCCTCTAAACCTGTAGCTCGCGCGACCGAAGTATCCCACCCAGCTTGCGACTATGAATTTGCAACAAACTCCTCAATATCACACCTAGCTGTCGTTTATTTTATTTTTATTTTGTTTTATATTATATATAAGGGCTCAGCTCGGCTCGTTTTTTAGCTCAGTTTCAAACAGCGCGTGGGGGGCGGCAGCGACGACTGCGCCATCGTCGAAGGTGAAGAAGGGAACTGTTATAATTATATTTATATTGTCACGTAGGATATACCGGTGACGCCCGTACCGCCGTGAACACACCAATTAACACCTTTTTGACGACTTTGACGCCGCCGATGCCGTAACCGTCGCCTCCCCCCCTCCCCGGTCTGACAACGCCGCGATAAATATATGTTAGGATGACCGATGGAGGTTCACGCTGAGCAGTTTGAAAGTCGAGTTTGTATCACGGTACGTTTTGAGCCGGAAACGTCCTAGCTTGAGAGATTAAGTCCACCTCTCGGTGCGCTGTTTGTTGGGCGTGGGTCACCTTGCTCGCCCCTCCCGACCCTGCCAAGGGGCGGCCTCGGCCGGCCGGCACTACGTCCCGGGGGCGAAGGGTGGTATCGTGTTTCTCATCTCACCAAGAAACATGCTCCGATTTCAACGGTCTGCTTGTACATCTATTATAGAAAGGCGTCAAGTCTATGGCACTTTGCACTATTTCGGGGGACCATAGTAAATAGGACCTACGGTACACACAAAAACCTACCTGGTATATATTTACCTATTTTTACTGTAATAACAATATTTAGTTCTATTTTGCTGTGGTCCCCCCCCGCAGTGGATGTGTGTGTGTGTGTGTGTGTGTTCTTCACATTAAACCGTTCTTCTACTCGTCGACATCCAGCAAGCCCAGTGTCCGTGCTGATTCTTCACCCTAGAAAGATACGAGCTCTGTGGTCACAGACTACGACACAGAGATAACACACCGTAATGCATTAATAGCCTACGTAATACCATGCCTTCGCACTAGGTGCGGCCGACACAACATACATACATACGCCAGCAACCAAAATACACCATAAAGAAAGAGAAGCAACGAAAAAAACCAAACCGAAAAAGAACAAGAAAAAGAAAAAGAAAAGGAGAAGAATCCCAAATAAATAAATAAAATGGGAAGCCAAAGCTCAGACACATACATACTTACCCCGAGCACGAGCCAAAAGGGACGTGCAAGGGGAAAGATACGAGAAGGAAAAAGGGGACTATGCATCCCGGTGAACACTAAACTAAGTAAAAAGAGCAATAGTGAGTGGGCCAAAATACGCTCGTCACCCACCCACTATGTAGTACTTCTTTCATAAGGATAAGAAGGGAAAAAAATCAAAATGCATACCGAACGGCCGCAGCAGTTGGCGGTACGAGTAGCAAAGAAACGTCCAACCTATTAGTCGGCCTGGTACCTTGCTACCCTATCTGCGGTCTCTCTGCTACTCTCTTCTACCGCGGTTTCCCTTCTACTCCTCCTGTTCCCCCCCCTGCCCCTATACACTTGTACGGTGTTCCCTCTACCCCTCCTGCTGTTACCCCTCCCCCCATTCCCTCTAACACTACCTGCAGCGGATGCACGGCGCTGTCTACTCAGCTTTGCCTCAGCCTCGTGCCACCTGCCCATGAACTGTTCAGCTGCTTCGAGGATTCCCCGGTACCACTTTCCCGTCTGTTTTGCTGCAGTGGGCCACAGTGCGGTCCCAACTCCAAAGACTAAGGGGGAGTCTTCCGTTGATCCCTCTGAGGCTTTGAACACTCTAAGGTCCTCAGCAATTGCCCTAGGCCAAGTCTTAGGCTGCCCGCCTGGTTTCGGGCTCCCCCCACCAGCGATCGTCCCGAACATCAACCGACTGGGCAATCGCCCCTCGTGTTGCCGCACCACAGCCCCCGCAAAGAAGAGTCGCCGTTTACGGATGGTCGTTTCGATACTTTCGCATCGTGTTATCCTGAGCGCCTTCGCATACGAGAGGGTGGTGTGGTCGGTGCGTAGTCGGCTAGGTTGGGCCAGCGCACAGCAGTATCAGGGCGTTCACGTGGCTCTATAGCCTTTGTTCAAAATCCAGCAGAGTTTTGTGTTTGTATTTTGTGTTTGTGTGTGTGTGTGTGTGTTTTTTTTTTTTCATGTACCAGGTACCTGGTACATGTTTTCCCTATCTTTTCTGGCGCCGTGTTTTTTGCTTTGCTCAGTGCCGCTCCTGTTTGTTGTTGACAAGAATGTTTTTTTGTCGCGTTGCGGTAACATATCATGCCATAGAAGCAGGTATGCATGCGCCAGGTGGACGAACGTAGATCTTCTCCTGTTGTTTTTGTAGTGCTGTTGCTGCCGTTGTACGACAAGTGCACCTTGACGCTGGCCCAAGAGGGGAGACGGCGAAAAGGACAGACGAGAGCGGTACTTGATGGGGATACTATTACGGGGGACCATAGTAAATAGGACCAAATCTTGTTAGTAAAAATAGGTAAGTATGTAGTTTTTTGTGTGTACCGTAGGTCCTATTTACTATGGCCCCCCGTAATACTGCGCGTTTGAGTCGGGTTCTGCGTCGTACATCTTCTGTATTAATATTACGGGGGACCATAGTAAATAGGACCTACGGTACACGCTAAAACCTATATATTTCGCTATTTTTACTGACGATATTCGGTCTCTGTTACTATGGTCCCCCGTAATAGTTGATTTATATAACTCAAATTGTGCCACGCGAGGGTGCGCGAAAAAATTTAACGGCATGCCGCAGATTTGTCGTTCGCTAGACACGGGGGGGGCGGGGCCTCTAAAATCAACGGCACGAGATCTGAACGTGGAAGTGTTATGGGCTTAAGCCCTTTAGTACCGCAGTAGTCCCGATTTGGGGACAAACCAGTCTAATTCCAAGTGATTTGTCCCCAAAACAGGACTGCGGCACTAGAAGGGTTAAGCTTTATTTTTACCAATACGGCGGAGGATACGTAGTAACAATACAAAAAAAAAAAGTAAAAATGAAGATGCCCAAAAAATGTTTGCTTTTTTTTTTTTTTTTTTTCGTCCTGTGATCACAACGCTCCGGTTGGGTTTCCATTCTGACCTCTGGAGATGTGGGGTGCCGGTTTTTCCTTTCCAGGGACCCCCCTCGTGCCGGATGGCATCAAGCTTGCCGAATGGCCATATGTATATTTCTATTGCTGGTTTACTGAATCTGATTCCAGTGTTTGCTTGTTTTTTTTTTTTTCTCCACTCGAGCTCGATATGTTTTGAATGCACCCCCTTGGCAGTGCTGTCGCACTTAAGGCCTCTCCGTTTGCCTTAAGGCCTCTCCGTTTGCCTTAAGGACTCTCCGTTTGCCTTAAGGACTCTCCGTTTGCCCACAACCTCGGTCATTACGGGTATGTATGCCCGGAACCTTATCTGCTGCTGGCCCATCGGATCCCGATTCCAGCGTTTTCTTTCAGTTCACTCTGAGAGCACGATTCGTTTTTTCGATGTATCCCTCGGCAGTGCCGTCGCATTTACGGCCTCGACTTGGCCTACGTACGTCCTCAGTCTGTGCGGGCCTGCGCGGAGCCAAGGCGGTGAAGCCCCCTTCGTACATGGTGCAACAATCCTCCTGGACGTGCTCGCGTGGAATTATGGAAAAAGGTCATTTTTGCCGCATTTTACGGGTTAACTCCGTCGACAGCCTCAACTCTGACGACTTTTGATACCCTTTCATGCCGCCTGTTCTGCCCCCCCCCCCCCCCCCCCCCCCCCCCCCCCCCCCCTGCTCCGTCTCGAAGGGATGCGTGTTCAATGGTCAAATGACTAAGGCAAGCAACAAATGAGTATGCCTCTCCCCCCCCCGCGCGCCCCTTATGCCCCTTCCCCCCACCCCCCACCCCCACCCCCACCCCCACCCCCCGGTCTGATAACGCCGCTGCGGTGCAGGCTACAACACCCTCCTGTACGTGCTGGCGTGCGTGCCGGCGGCGGTGTCGACCGTGTACAAGCAGTACGCGCTCGAGCTGCACGGCCGGCCGGTGGACGCGCACCAGCTGAGCCTGGGGGTGACCGCCTTCGAGGTGGTGTTTATTGCCCTCGCCGCGCCGGCGGCTTATAGCTTGCAGGTACGTACTGACGAGAAAAATATACACCAGGTATTATGTAGTTGGAGGCGTCTTTTGGGGGTTTGGGGCGTCCGGGCCGACCTCTTCTGGTCATAGTAGGTGTGGTGGAGGGGGCGGTCAGTCGAAGGAGTCCGTCAGGGCACCTTTCGGATTCGATACACTGGTGTTAGTGGAGGTGGACGCCAGGGCGGTCGGTCAAGCGGTCAAACCGCGGTCTCCTATGTAGCACCTTTGGCGGAGACGGAGACGTGCACCGGCATTATTCCATCGTTTGGCTGGTCGTCCCCTTCTTCTTCTCTCCCCTCTTCCCCCCTCCATGAGTATCCCCCCCCCGCGCCACCGCCTAGGGCCTTTTTTTTGTTGGAGGGGGGGGGGGTGGGGGGATGTACTCGTTATCATGCATGGCCGTAGTCGTATGACCATAAGACCCTCGCATCCCTACGATGCCGGGACGAAGCACGTCGGGCTTTCACCGACCAGGCGTCTGGTGGTGGTGGAGTTTATGATTTGTAGGGAAGAGAGGGGCAGGAGGAGATAGATTGAGTGAGGGGATTGTCTGCTGTATGGTACTGCTTCCGCACACGCAGAGAGGGGGGGTAGATGGCGCAACCCACGAACTGGCTGCCCGCCCTCCCTCCCCTCTCATCCACGCACACTTTTCTTCGGTCCGTGTTGTAACAGTCTGCCTTACCAGCGACAACTGCTCAATGTTTTTTGCGAACTGTAGGCGCTCTTTCTTAATACACCCCCGCACCTTTTTACTATCGTTACAACCCCCGTCCCCTACCCCCCCCCCCCCCCCCCCCCCCCCCCCCCCCCCGTTTTTTTACCGGCCTGCGTGTTTGGTTTCCTCCCGCGCCTTTTAGAACTTGGGCAGGCATGCGGCCGGCATCTCGCACGTTGGTCAGGCGTTGCGGGACGGCTGGCGCTGTCTGATTTTTATGCAGGACGTCGAAGACATTGACGGGTAAGCTGCTTGCCGTTCATAGTGTTAAGAGCAGGGATACGCATCATACGTTTACTGTTGTACCTCGTGCAGTTACCGGTGCCCCGTACGAGATGATGTGCCGTGACTGTTAGTTCTCCGCTATCCCCGGTGTGAAAACGCCTCCATATAAGGGAGTGGAAACCCCGGGGATGGAATATGTTCTTGCCCTACCGAGGATTCTACTGATCCGTCCCCGGTGTCTCCGTACCCGTATGTACGTACGTAAAACTAAAAAAAAAAAGCTGAAAAATAGTTTTTTTGCCTGTACGTAAAAGAAGAACGAAAAAAAAAAAAAAAAAAAAACTGTCGAAACGTATAATGTTTATATGCTTGATTCGACGCGAGTCGATTCGGGAAGAAAAGTGCTGCGCCCTTCTCCCGATCCCGATGAACAATAAAGACACGCACTGTGATGGGAAAAGGGGGGGACAAGAGCGTGATGTGTGACCCCGGGTTTGAGTTCCGACTCGGGAGGGAGAAGGAAAAAGAAGGGGCCGAAGGTGATGATGTGGGGGAAGGAACAATAGTAGTAGTTGCCGTTGTCGTCCTCGTCCTTGTCGAAAGGTCCGGGGGGGGGGATGTACTCGATAGGAGAGATGTACTCGATCTCATGCATGGCCGTAGTCGTATGACCATTGACCCTCGCATCCCTACAATGCCGGGACGGAGCATGTCGGGTTTTCACCGACCAGGCAGACATTGCTTGCACCAAGTGCGAAGCGCCGTGAGGTGTCCGGCGAGTTGCATGAAGGGTGAGCTGCATCCTACTAAGAACCGCTTGTGAGGCGGACTTGCATATGGATGACAGCTTCAATGAGTTAGTTTGATTTCCGGTGTAGCCACTTCCAGAGACAGCAATGGGAGTACTATGTAACTGCCTCTTGGGTGTCTTACCTTGAACACTACGTGATACGATCAATTCCCCTGTGCAAAGTAAAGGTTCTTTACCTCGCACAAATGATCCAACTAGACGACCAGCTGTGGGCGACCGCCAAAAAAAAAAAAAAAAAAAAAAAAAACGGTACCCTGGATGTCTAGCTCACGTAGTGAGCGGCATGTTTTACAGTGCCGTTGCCAACCGACGCCAGTCCGGGGGGGAGAGGTCGAGTTGTAACGGCGTCGGTTTATTACGAACGGACGCGAGCTACTGCCATTTTTATGTTTTGATTTCGCGCCGCGCCTAAGAAACGGGGACCCCTGTTCGAGTTGCCTGGAGCCGATTCTTCGTCCTGCGACTGAGATTCGTCTCTTAGGGTTGCTTGCGATTTTTTTTTTTTTTTTCGGTTGGAACCAGTTTGGTTGGGTTTCGTGTAGTCTGTTTTCTGTACGCCACGGCCGGCAATCCCAATCCGCGAAAAAATTGGCTCAATCCTGCAAAGGCTGCGGGAAAATGTTGACCAAGCTTGACGCATTTCACCCTAGTTTATTTTTTGTTGAGGTTGGGTGTGCGTTGGGTTGAGCTCTGTGGGCCTCCGGGTTCGGCTGTTCTTGCCAATCAGCTCCTCAGATTCGTCGGTTCCGTGTATTTTTATACCCCAACAACCAAATTGGATTATCGCAAACACCCCCACTGTATGTTCGGTTCTCTAAACTACCGTGCTTTCAACCACAAAGGACACGAGTTGACGACAGTTATTTTTCTTTTTTTTCACGGCTGTCGCGGGTTTCTAGCGGCAGGTAAACTGCGTGTACTTTTCTGTCTTCGTTTGGACCACCCCCCCCCCCCCCCCCCCCCCTCGCGGTTCCGTTTTTTTTTTTTTTTCCGTGGCGAGATGTTTTGTTTGCCGTCGGCACGACGACGCCTTCCACTCCCCCCCGCCCCGCTCCTTATCATCGACGAGGAACGAAGGGCCTTTTGCCCCTGCACGCTTAGCGCCAGGAGTCGCGTAGAAATGCGAGACATGTAAAAAAAAAAACTTGCCGGTGCCTAGTTGTTCGGATAGTTGTTCGGATACTTAAGGGTCGTTGAGATATTCACAAGGATGCCAGGTGTGTACGCACGTACCCCACCGATCTTCGCATTTATTACTGGACGAGAAATGGCGTACCTGGTATGTTGATAAAAAGCCTGGCGAAAAAAGCGGAATGGTGGTGGCCCGCGTGTGGTTCCAGTACTTCGAGATGTGGTTATTATTGAAGTTTTTTTTTTTCAGTTTCAGGTACCACCCCTATCGCGATTACGCTAGTGCCGGTTGTCCCTCTATAGTGCCGGTATGTATGCGCCAGGCGACAACCATAACGGCACTATATATATTATTATTTTATTTTTTTATAAATTTTTAATGGCGGCAACCAACCGGCACTATAATGGCGGCAGCCAACCGGCACTAATTACTCCGCACACAGCCGCACACTTGCCACACTATTGATATATACTCCCTTCTGTGCCAAGTGACTTCGCAGGCCCCAGCCGGCACTATAGAGGGACCTTCACTGCCGTAAAACGACCCAAACCTACCCCCCCATCGTATAGACCCTTGGTTGACCCATGAAATGGTTGTCCGAAGAAGAAAAAAAAAAAATAGGGCTAACAATCTATTTTCGAAGTAAATGTAGACTACAATCGCGGTATTATTATTATTATTATTATTTTTTTTTCCCCCTCCTGAGGTACTGTTTCCACTCCAGAGTCGTTTCCAAGCCTGTTCTGTCGCCACGGAATGGACGGAACAACAGCAACAGCAACAGCAACAGCAACAGCAGCAGCAGCAGTGGTTCACATGTATTTGTTCCGGGAATTTTCGTAGTTCGTATTTTCCAGGTACTATGGACCCCTATGCCGATGCCGAATGGAAACAACGCGAAGTTTCCAATGAAAGCTTGGAGTTCGAAGATGCTGGACACGATTTTTTGAGAACGAGCTTTGCTGCGTGAGCACGATCCTAGAAACGGAAAGTTCCAAACTTGTGTAAAAGCCCCGAGAAAAATCAAACTCTGGGGCCGATGTTGGGACAAGATCGGCGTCAGAAAAAACTCGGGCGGATGTTTAGTTCGAAGCGGCGAGATTCCGAGTCGTCGGTAGACATCGAAATCTTGCCATCTATTTAGTGCATGCCAGCGGCCAATAGTTTATTCAACGTGCGCCTGGCCAGCGCCCGCCACATGTCACTACGGCCATGGTGTGAACATGGTGACCCTAGGGTGGGTCGGAGCCCCTATAACGAGCGCACTCCGTTCGTAGTTTCATGACGCAGTCGTCGGTTTTGTCCGTCCGTCTCGAAAGGCGAAATATATACTTTTTAGTTCAGGTTTGGGAGAACTCCACCGTCAAGCGCTCGCCCCCTAGACCATGGATCCACGTGATGTCTTCGAGGCCGTCATCTACTCTCGTTGGCCTTGCCCGACGCCATGCGGGTTGGCCGCGGCCTCGGTCTATGTCGAGATCAAAGGTCTATCGTCGCACGAGCTATTACGGGGGTCCGTAATTAACGGGACCAAATTTTGTTAGTAAAAATAGGTAAAATATATAGGTTTTTATGTATACCGTAGGTCCTGTTAACTATGGACCCCCGTAATAGCTGAGTTTTATCAGCTTGTTGACATTTTGCAATCAAGAAAAAAAACAAATTGCGCCGCCCGCAGCCGTTTGAGAAATAAAAATAAGAAGAAAAAAAAAATCAACCATCTTCGACGACTGTTTATAATGGAAGCATTATTTTTTTCGAGAAAGCTTTCAAAACTTGGCATTCCCGTTGTCATAGGTCTAAATACCATACCATGTAATACTAAACCCCTATGCACGCATATATATATACACGTACAGCAGTGGTATGGGCGATCGAGGTGTCACGCACAGCTTGCTAAGTTCGCGTGTCTTTGGACGAAATTCTCGATCCCACAGCTGTTGAAAAAGAATATAATTGTCTTGCAAGTACGTACGAGTATGTATATATAACCAATGATTTGCGTGCCTTGCGGATGGGAATGTCAGGAGCATTTAGTCTTGATGTGTATGCCTAAACGACCCTTACTTATCCGGTCAGCGTGGTGTATAGACTGCTGGGTGGCAGCAAAGGAAGATGCGCCGTCTTGACGGGAAAAAAAAAAAAAAAAAATACGAACACGAACATGCAAACAACCAACAAATAAAAAAAAAAATTAAGCACGGCTCGTCCTCTCTCGCGCCCCCGCGGCGGGGGCGGGGG
>JASSKH010000009.1:6868824-6926178 GCA_031763025.1 Macrocystis pyrifera | reverse complement strand
GATGCAGCTCACCCTTCATGCGACTCCCCGAACACCTCACGGCGCTTCGCGCTTGGTGCAAGCAATGTCTGCCTGGTCGGTGAAAACCCGACATGCTCCGTCCCGGCATTGTAGGGATGCGAGGGTCTAATGGTCATACGACTACGGCCATGCATGATAACAAATACACCCCCCCTTCCCCCAGCTACGCACGAAAAACGAAGCAACCCCCCCCCCCCCGACTCCTCCTTTACATCTACTGCTGTACGTACAGCGGCGCACCAGTAGTAGTACCCCGGCATCAACGCCTGGTCGGCACTGCTTTTGGACGGTGGTGCGTCGGAAACTTACTTTATGCAAGGTCGTACAAATACGAAACTTCATCCATTTCGTCGTGAAAAACTAAAAGGAGCCGTTGGGTTTGAAACCAGGAGCCGTTGGCTGGGTGCGCGGGGGTTTATAGAGAGGCCACACACGCAAAATATAGAAACAAACACATATTTTTTGGGGCAACTACGCCCCTAAAAAACAGCTCACACACCTGAGAGGAGGTATCTCCAGAGTTATGTACGACCACACCTTAGACCGCTTAGGGGATAAGATACTTGGATTTTAACTAATACGGGGGACCATAGTAAATAGGGCCAAATACTGTTGGCAAAAATAGGGAAATATATAGGTTTTTGTTAATACCGTAGGTCCTATTTACTATGGCCCCCCGAAATAGGGACGCATGCTACAGCAGAGGAGCGTCATTTTGTTTCTGAGGCTCCTCATTTGAGGAGCTCCATACTATTAAGTCACCCGACAAAAAAAAAATATCTTGGCCCAAAGTCTACAAAAAAAAAAAAAAAAAATCGAAACGAGATTTGACACTCCGACGATTTTGGGTTAAGGAGCCCCGTTCTTCAGATTTTGTTCCTTCAGCGGAATGTGCTACCTCTATATCGTAAGAACGCGTCTAGGATAACTTTGGCAGTGGTGAAAAGGGCCTTAGTTAAAAACACACACACACACATACACACACCATCCCCTCCCAAAAATGAAATCGCACGAGAGCAGCAACGAGTTGGTATATAGGATAGGATCAACATACACCAATCACCCTATCGCACGTGCGGCACGACAAGGCGCGGTACAGCGCCGTACACATTGCGCCTCTCCGGGACTTGTTACGGAAGGTGCACCAGGGCGTACAGTGGGCAAGGAAGCGCGTCAGCTGCGCACGATCGCGTCTTCGAGCTGGCGGTCCTGTTGCTTATCCGCGTAAAGAAGCGCTTGCGCCTCGATCTTCGCTAGCTCCAGCTCCAGGCTTTCCTTCGCGGCGGCCGCAGACTTAGCCTCCGCCCGCTCCTCGCCTGCGCCCGCGCTCGCGGCCGCGGCTGCCGCGCGCCGCGACTTCTTTCCGGTCAGTTTTTTGGCGGATTGCTGCTGCTTTGTTTTTCCTTTCCCCCCCGAGTTCTTACCCAAGCCCTTGCCGCCACCGCCGCCGCGGCCTTTGTTTCCGCCGCCGCCCCCGCCACCTTTCCCTTTCCCCCCTCCTATCGCTTCCTTCCCTGCGTGTGCATGTAGTCATGAGCGCGAGAGAAGGGGCGGGCGCACGCGTGTTTTTGAAACGACAAGTTGGAGTTAAGACGCGGCGCACACCGCAACCGCAACCGCAACCGTAAGTGAAACCGCACCGGATCGCACCGGCCGGCACCGCACCGCACCGCATCCGCGATCGCAATGCATCGCATCGCACCTCACTCAACCATGGTACCAACTATTTAATATCACAGGGGACCATAGTAACCGCACCGAGTCCACCGCATCGAGCTCTCGACAGCACCCTACCACACCGCACCGCACCGCACCACAGCATAGCATAGCACAGCACAGCATAGCATAGCATTGCATAGCATAGCATTGCATTGCATACAACACCATGCCGCATGCATGCGAGAGGGAAGAGATACACCGTCGGAGACACGTTACCGGCTCTCAATCACAATCGTGTGTTGGTGGCGCGCACCCATCGCAGTGGCGTCCACCGTCGCCCTCAAACAGGCTTAACATCCGGCTGACACTACGCTGCGCACTGGCGGAACATTCTCCAAAGTCAGTGTCCGCAAGCCGAAACAGTCGGTGGCGAAAACGAGGTTACTACTCCCCGCGATAGTCGTTTCCCCCCGCGACCCATTCACCTTGGGAACATACTACTCCTGGCCGTGGTACGGTTGGGATAGTGCTATCATCACTACAATAGATACCGGGGGAACACAGCAGTAACCAGAACCGAATGTGAGCTGGTAAAAATACCGTACCAGGTATGTATGTAGGTTTTCGTGTGAATGATGGGTCCTGATTTCGGTGGTCCCCCGCAATAGTACTGCTATGTACGAAGTACTACGAGTACTGCACTGCAGTCAGTTCTATCATTCTAAGGTCGTGTTTTTAGGCTCTTGGATAAAGCTGCTTGCGATCACTAGAATGCACACGTCGGGACAGATTACGATATATTTCTATCACAATAGGTCATGTGCAACACTACGGGGGAGCATAGTAAATAGGACCAAATATTGTAAGCAAAAATAGTTGTAACATATAGGTTTTGGTGTATACCGTAGGTCCTATTTACTATGGTCCTCCGTAATAGTACCCTAACGCCGTAACACATACACTGCGGTCAGTACGAGATTAAGGTAACCCTCTTAACATAACGTTACGCGATCGCCCGCCAGTATCATAACACACTGACACTGTGTTATCACAAAACCCAGACTTGTGGTAACGTAATGTTACGTTTTTTTTTTTCGCTGACGCCTAACACTAACATAAAACGTTAAGTGTTACTTTGTTCGAGGTGTGATCTATCACAATAGGTCATGTACAACATTACGGGGGGCTATAGTAACAAGGACCAAATATTGTAAGTAAAAATAGTTGAATATATAGGTTTTCGTGTGTACCGTAGGTCCTGTTTACCATGGTCCTCCGTAATAGTAGATCTTAAACCTGTTGTTTATGAGGCGTTGCGCAGGATCCCTGTACAGTGGTGCTCCCTCATCAGTGCCGGCCGTCGCCACAATTAGCGCCTGCGAAACCGCTTGGTACATTCCCACTGTCCCGGAATACAGGAACCATTTCTATACTAAAATTAAATATAATCGTTCCCTATATTTAGGGACAGTGGCATGGGATTGACCAGTGTGCTGAGTAGTGCCGGTTGCCGCTGCTGTAGTGCCCGTGGCGAATACACACCGGCACTATATAGAGGGACCGGCACTACTGTACTGCACATCGTACCCATGAAACATATCGTAGATCATGCAGGTTATACGTCCCCGCCCCACCCTCATACAGAATGAGCTAGATCATACAGATCGTACAGATCAGGGAATTCTCTATCTATCTGCCCTCAAGCGTCTAGATCATCAAAGTGGGAAGCGACGATCCGTCCGAGGTATGTGTTGAGAACGGTGACACCGTTAGAAGAAAAAAAAACGCCACCATTTCTAGCAATGGGCACGCTAGTCGGAACAACAGCAGGAGCATGCAGCCGCTCACGCCAGTCGTACGTATGAACACGCCTGTATCCTACATTTGTAATTGCTGCACAAAGCTCAACGCCAGTTTGTCCACCAGGTAACTGGTAATTAAACGTAGCTACTGTACGAAAAAAATGTAGTTGCTGTACTACAAAAAATGGTAAAAAAAAAAAAATGTAGTTGCTGTACTATAAAAATGACAAATAGAAAATGTAGTAGTTGCTGCACTACGTACGGTGTAAAAATGATATATCGGTACGAAGCACACCACTTGTGATCATGCACGAGCAGTCGCAGCACTACCATATGTCGAGATCCACACTGTCGTTCGATGCGGAAACAGAGGCGACGGCGAAACACACGTGTACATAACGTGTACGTACATCTGGAGCCCAGCTTGGCCTTCATGCGTTGGACTGCACCACCGGTCCCGCGAGTCCCACGGAAAGAGGCCAATTTTCCGAAAATCCGTCGCAGACGTTTGGCACGCGAAATACAACAAGGCGCGCCGAAACCAACACAATACAACGGCCGGAACGAGGGGAGTTTGGGGCTGATCAGTCAACAAAAAACACAACTCGAAACGAGTTGACAACCCCCGGTGCACAGCTCGAGGGATGCTTTCCCGAGGGCGTGTCAGTATGTTCCTCGACAAAAAGAAAACACCCCTGCTTAAGCTATAACCCCCCTCATCCCCATCATATACGTCGCTATCAATAGGTATGATACGGCGGTCGGTATGACATAATGCGAGGAATGTATGTTTCCGTCACTTTTTTAGGTTCAAAGCAAAACCAGCTCCGACAATTTCTCCGTGTGTAACCTCGGAAGAACGAGGAAACATGATTGGTGACTAGAAAAAAAAAAAAAAACTGCTCTACTTTTGCGGCAACCGGGAGAATTAGCGTTGTTGCAGCGGTTAAAAAAAGTGCTAATAATAATCTAATTCCAGGCAGTTTTGTCCCAAAAAATGTGGATTGGATGCAGGGTGCAACCGCCAAAGGGCTAATACAGTTGTTACCCATATAGGGGAAGAGAGGGAGGGGAGCGACTACTCACGGTATCGCTGAACCGACGGAGAGCTTTGGAGGTGCTCCGCCCACTCCGAGGACATGACCCATCCCTGTTCTTCGTCGTCTCCCCCGTCTTCCGCCCCTTCCGCCTCTCCGGCCATCCCTTCTTGGCTCGCGTCAAAAACTACCACTTTTTCAACGGTCTCGTTTCTGTCCGCAACACCGCCTCCGCTGCCGCTGCCGCCAACAGCACCGCCGACACGGTAGTCACTATCGTCCGCGAAGGTGGCGGCTCCCGCGTGGTAGCTGTTGTCGTTCCCAAAGGGTACAATGCCCGAGGCAAAAGGCGGGTCCGAGCCGAACGGGCGGGAATCACCGCGGGGAGTGAAACCAACCATCGAGCTCGCGTGGTCTGGTCGTTCAGAGGAGGTCAAGAGGTAAGTGTCGGCAGGTCCAGTGGCTCCACCACCACCGCCGCCACCGCCACCGCCACTACCACCACCATTAGGAGCAATTGCAGTAGCGGCACCAGCTACGGCACCAGCAGCAGCACCAGTAGCAGCACCACCGCCACCGCCGCCACCGCCACCCCTATCATAATGACCATCACCGCCGCCGCCACCGCCATATCCCTCACTGTTGCCGAAGGGATGGCCATGCCCAACCCCTACGTCCTCGCCGTGATGCCTGACAACAGCGGCGGTCGCGCCGCCCGGCAGGCCGCCACCGATGCCGCCACCGGTCCCGTAACTCGGAGCGTACGCCCCTGCGGCCGCCTCTCGTGGAAACCCACCAGGAGTGGTGCTGCGCCCCGCGCTACCGCTGTCAAAATGTTGGGGTCGGGGAGGATATCCGCCACCACCGAAGCCGGCGATGCTCCGAGCGGTGGTCCCGTTGCTGCCGGCGGGCGGGTGTGGTCGCTGCTGCCGTCGTGCTATTGGGCGTTGTGGCGGAATGGGGGTTGATATTGGTGGTTGTGGTGGCGGTGGTGGTGGCGGTCGAGACCCATGGCAATGGAAGCCCGGGGATCGACGAAAGTGGAACGCCGGCTGTCTTGATCGTGTTGATGGTCGAACCGCTTGCCACTCGCCTGGTAGGTCAAAAAAGGGTCACCGGACGAAGGAGAACGGAGGAGGACGAGGACGAGGGGGACGGCAAGGGAAAAACAGACGTCGAGTACATAGACGTAAACAGCGAGCAGACAGCGCAGCCGTGACGAGTAATCGAGGGAGTTGTTCTGCATGTCGATAAAAATACGTATCAATAGCACACGATAATGTACGTGCCAAACATGCTTCAGCAATGTATGCTACCCGCGGATTAAAGCAAGAAACGCGCCTGAGAGATGGGGTAGATGTTCAGCGGTCCATGTCTCCCGCCCCAAGCCGATATACTATACCAGGTGCCTATTATGGATGCGAGCGGCTACAGTATACACATAGGCAGCATTTCAGTACTCGTAATTCAGTCCCGTAGCTAACTTGACGTCGACGGCTGATGATATTCCGGACGCCTTTCTTTTAGAGCGTAAAACACATATCACATATATACAGCAGTAGCAATGCAACATGAGCCGCCGCCAGAAAGTCAACTGACTGTTTTTTGTCAGCCCTTAAAATTTGATACTGGTACTTCGTACCGGCATACTGGTACAGTCAGTAGTACCAGGTAATACATGCTGCTGTACATATGATGTACCAGTCCGACCGTACATACAAAGGACAGTTTAGATGCCCACAAAAAGTCCAAATATGCCGTACACTCTCGATCAGAATGAAAAAGTATAGCATTGTTACGTATAGTATCCACTCTCGTATAGGTGTGGAGGCGTTATATATACCTCAGGGAATAGGATATTTGATATGGGTATCTTCTCCCCCAAATATTGTTGAGAAGAGAGGCAAGCAACACAATACCAAACCCGTGTCAGGTCTGAGTGTTCAAGCGTTGCAAGAGGACTTGCAATGCAGTATTCATGAAGTACCCTATTAATAGGTCGATGGTCTACTGTCACAGATAAACCTGGCCACCTGATATCGGATGCAGTTACTCCGCTTATCGATTAACGCTACCTTGGCGTCATCGAGCAAGGCCGTCAGGCCATGTTCGTTTTCCGTGCGAGTGCCCATTTCTTGTTCGCGTGCGCCGGAATTATTTTCGAATTTGCCTTTCACGCCTTCCAACGAGGGAGAAAAAATCAGCTCGTTCCCTCATGACCCACCTACCCCGCGCGACCAGTACTGCCAGTACCTCTCCTGCTACTGCCACTACTGACTCGCGCACTGTACAATATCCTGCTGCTGCTGCTGCTGCTACCATGGTGCCATGCCCAGCGACCCCTCCCCGTCTTCTTTCTTGGCAGCCCACCCAAGCTAAGGTTCCAAAGGTACCGCATGGTAGTTGTGGGTTTTCGACAGGTCGAATGCTGCTTGTTGTGAAAGAACTTGGTGCATCGCCGAGCGATCCTTCCCGTCTTGTTTTCGTGGCAGCCCATCCAGGTAAAGAGGTGGTGACTTGGATTTCGAAAATCTAAGCTGTCATGCGGCATCTTCACGCGGATGGTCTCTCCCAAAACAAGACGGGATAGATCGTTTGGCGACGCACCACCATGACAGGAAGCAGCATTCGTCCTGACCTGTCGAACATCCAAGCTATGTACCATGGGGCACCTGATACCTGGGTGGGCTGTCACGAGAGACGAGGGGAAGGATCGCTGGGCGTGGCACCATCATGACAGCAGCAAGCATCATCATATCCCGCGACCACCCGTGCCTCCCGCGGTTTGTGCGTTATTACGGGGGACCATAGTAAATACCAGGTACCTGGTAGGACCTACGATACACACAAAGACCACTATATTTCCCTATTTTTACTACTCATACTTGGTCCTATTTACCATGGTCCCCCGTAATAGTTTGTTCTTAACCAGTACCAGGTACCTGGTACCAGGTATCAGGCGCACTACTGCTGTACGTGAAAGTACGAGTACCAGGCAGGTATGTACGAGTACGTGCATGGGTAGGGCTGCTGTAGGATTTTGTTACGTACGTACGTACATACGTACGAACAACACCAGCCCAAACCCAGTAAACTCGACTTTTTTTCTTCATCATTTTCACTTTCGAGCTCAACTCCTATTAATAGGAGGTTTTACCCTCAGCGGTCTTCTGGACAAGCCGTGGTCACAGGTCGAGGTGTCGTCCCGTCTCCCCTCCGGTACTTGGGAATCAAATCTCAGAGCCTCCGGTAGAGACCCGCTTACTTGCTTGGCTGCCTTGAACACTGTCAGGTGGCACCTCCAAAAGTTGACCAGCGCAACATTTCACACGCGACATCCCAGAGCGCGCTTCAACTTCACAGGCAGGTATCGACGTGCCGGCAGGCTCGAGGCGCCTCGCCGCACACTCGGGTGGCAATTACGCATAGACAGGGGGGGGGACGCGAGCATTGCAGCTTTCCGTGAATTGCGGATAAGCTCCTTCGCTGCGTAAACCGCGATTTCGAGCGCGTCGTTCTGTTTAGCTGAGAAAAGTTCAAGGCCTGACCTCGCGCCAAGGGCACCTCGGGGAGCTGTTTGGCATCCACCGCGTCGATTTCGTGCCGAATCTCTGGTGGGTCTCGATGGATACGATAGGCCTCGGCAGCGGCAGTGGCAGAGACTTGACACCGTAGACACAACGGTATGACCGGTCGAATTCTAACTTCAGCAGAACGACATCTCTGGTACATACCGGAAGATCAAAATCAAAACGTAAGGCGCTTCTTGCCTGGAAAGGGCGCCGGTGGGAGGATTGGAGGATTCCTGAAGCCATGATCGCGTCGAAGGCTGAAGCCGTCGTGGTTGGGCACCATCATACCGCCGTAAAGTGCAGCTAAACAGCGTGAGAGTGGTGGTGGAGCCATCAACATGTGATTACGCCGCATTTGTGGGGTTTGCATGTGAGTTTAAGGCTGTTCTCTTCAAGGGGGCATTCATGTCCGAGAGCGTGTGGAGTTGCGCGACAGGCCGAACAGCACCCGTGTTCACCTGTGTCTGCTGTTTGGCCCTGACCTACTCTGACTCCGCCAAGGGTGCCACTGTGACCATCGTAAACAAACTTGGAATCCAGCCAGAAAATAGGTTTATTTCTTCTGTGGTTATCTCATGGAAACTCCTGCTGAAGTAATTAAAGGCGTGGAGTCCCTGAAGAATTTCGAGCGTGCCCTGGGACATGTGCGCAACAGGTGACCAATAAGCCATACGAATGCACCCTCTGGTAACCCCACTGCCTGCCGTGGATTCAGCACTGACTTTGGGCCGCCTTCTAGATGTTTTTGATGGGAACTGTACAAATATCAAAGTGCATTATTATTTTGAGGCACAGCTACGTAACCGTTGTAAACAGGTCGTCAAAGTAGACGCACCAGGTCGACGGGTACTCGTACAATCTCAAGCTCAGCAAGTTTCCCGTTTTTGCGATGTATGTCCTTCCCTTGCCTACGACAAGAGTCGAGACAAGACGAGAGGCCTTATGTGTAACACCACCTTGTACATGAGCTCGTGCAGCACGACTTCTGCTGTGTGGTTGGTCGAGGCCGACATTTCGTCCAGCTGTTCTTTTTTGCAAAAAGCCAACACGCGGCGGAGCCGCGCGATCGCCCCTGCCGACCTCGAGCCCCCCATTGGGTTTAGGGTTGGAGTCAAGTTGGGGCTGGGGCCGCCGTGCAAGATACCATAGAAATTGGCCAAAATATATTGCCCGAGTTTGTGCAAGAGGTTGTTGTACTCGCACGTATTATCAAAGGGGTACCCAGACAAGACGGGTTTGGTGTTTTTTTTTCAAACATGACCATGCCGGGACTCTGGTGGTGCGATAATCTCGTGTAAGTGCCATGCTTGGGTGTTTTACGTACGTGGTAATAATACCAAGATGTTATGCCTGTGAGATATAGGTGTTGCTTGCGTCTTACATGGCAGTCGTATACTACGGTATACAACATACGTGCGTGGCAGTGACAAGTGGTCAGTGCCGACGTTTTTCACTAACCCGAACCAGTGCTCTTGTAAGCTCCGAAGTACATTGTAAAGGAGCAGAACAACGCTTCAATATTAAGTTTCACGTTCTCGTGTAGATTTCTGTTGTAAACGGTTGATACCGCCGTATGATCTTCCACAACAACGAACAGCAGGTAGCTGCGCCCTTCTCGTGTATTTCTCTCTCTACTCTCGTTTTCAGTTTCTTGCCTCTCTGCCCCTCTCGTCTGGTTTGGTCTCTCTCGCCCTCCTGTCTCCCTGCCCCTCTCCCTGTTCCCCCCAAACGTCTCCCTCGCTTCCTTCCTGTGGCCGGGTCCTTTGTGGCGAAAGCGTGCGCCCGTTGACCCTGATGAGCCGGGATGAAGTGGGCAATTGCGTCAGCGCCGCAGACCGCGCCAAACTTAACCTCCAGGTAGCTTACGGAGTGTCTTCCCTCTTCTACATGTTTCTGAGGACGCAGGGAGTGTCGCCCTCGACCCACCCGGTGAAAGGAGAGCTGGAGCGAATACGGTGAGACGTTCGGGGATGCCGTCGTGTTCGATGGTTTTTTTGGGTGGTTGGCTCTATCGATCGGTAGGTGGATGATCTTGTTTCATTATCGTACTGCTGTATAGTACTCCTCTCTCCGGAAACATATGCAAGACTGTTTGGGTATTCGTATCAATACCCAAACGGCCCTCATATTTACGGACAGAGTGGAGTGGCATTCGAATGTACGGGTGGTTTGGTTTCAAGTTTCAACTGTCGTGATAGTTTTTGCGGGAGAAGCGTGCGCCGATATATAGAGGGCACGGCAGACACAAGAAATATGTGATACTAAGTTTGTGTTTGTTTTTCCTTTTTTGTTTATTTTTAGCTACCGCAGGTCAACGACTAAAGTTACAGACTTACCTGTGCAGCATCGAACGGAGCACTGCTCTCTTCTGTTATATCAAAGCTACGCCGCGCCATTATGTTGCTTTTCCGCTTTCATGGTGTTCAAAGAACGACGCACGACGATACGGCACTTGGATTCACCCGCATGCAGTGATACACCCCCCCTCCCCCAGCCGAAACGACTCGTGCGCTTTCTCTCTTCCTTGCTTGCTCGGTTTGTTCTCCTTTCCCCACAATAACACTTGGACGACATTGAGAACAGGGGGTACTTCGGAAGACTCAAGCAGATGGGCAAGCCGCCGGAGCAGCGCACCCTCAAGATCGACACCGAAGCGAGCCGACGGTTCATCGACTCCGCGCTCGCCTCCGACAGCGTCTGGAAGAACGCGAAGAGCAGCGACCCCACAGCGTCGCAGCAAACACGCGCCGCCGCGGGCATAGGGCGGAACAATCCCACGGGGCAGCCAGAGGATCCTTCGTCCGACTGGGGAACTCAAGCGTCATCTGCGGCGCCTGGTAGCGGCAAACGAAAACACGCCGTATTTAACGCGCACAACCCGCAAAGACGGCAAAGCGGAGCGGAGCGACCAACGGTTGGAGAAGGTCATGCAAGGGTTGCGCCCGAGCAGAGTGGAGCCATGCCGCTGGTGGCCGCGGCAGTCGCGGGTGGTCCGAGCCCGAGCGCCAAGAGGGTTAAGGGCGGTAGCGAGGGTAGCAGTGGCAAGAAGCCGGCACGGTATCACAAATGGTAGCTAGCGTCACAAGCGGTAGCTAGCTGAGCGGAAGGACGGTATTCTTTTTCGTCATGCGGGTTGGTTGTATTGATCTCTTGACTTGCTTCTCTTATTTTTGTCGATGCTTTTGCATCAATTGACTGGCCGATGTAGTATTGACTTGTTTTTTCCTCTTGTCTTTTTGTTTGCCCGGACTGACTGGCCAATGGTATGGTTTTTCCATATTGTGCTTCATCGGCGTCCAGCGTTGCATCAGTTTGAATGTGACGCAGTCGAGCGCCTACAATCATACCATGGTACAAGACCACGGACAGCAGTGATTGATTGCGTTTTGATTGTTCGAGGCAGGAAGCAGGAAGCGATGACGCGAACCTTTTTTTTTTTCAGTGGCGATGTTGATTTCAACGTATCGACTCGTCCTTGTAGCTTCTCGAAGGCTCACTTGTCGGTTAGGCATCACGTTGCAAAGTTCCGGGTACAGCATCACGTGTTTCTTCTGCTTTGCTGCACTGCACAACATCAACATGCAGCTGTCTGCTGTTCGTTGCTCAAGGTAGAATCATGATTTATATTACCACAGGCGGCGGAGACGAACCGTACTATATGTAGACATGCTACTACTGTAGGTGTACTGTAGGGTCAGCCGTGACACGGGAGGACTGGTGGCCATGTCCAAATTGATGTGCTCAATTTTTCGTGTAGGGATCACGGGCTTTTCTCCTGCCACTCGAGCCTTTGCCTACCAAACGATCGATCAATGTTAAGAACATGCAGGCGGGACACTTTGTGTCCCTGGACAGGTTTGCCTATTAAGTCGGCACTCGTTGGTACTCGCGTGTCTTGTTGCTTAGAGATAGAAGAGCAGCTTTATCCTTCGTGCACACGGAGGCTGAGACAAACTCGTGCCCGTCTGGAAACCCCTGGTTTTCCACCTAAGATACGCCTTCCAATTATTACAAATACGATCCCAGTGCCTGAACCCACGTAATTACCGGACTTTCGACCTCATTAAGGCAGTATCATAACATTAGCCCACTCTGATGAGCCGTCTGTGCAAAATTCTGGGAAATTCAGGGAAACCCCGATTCCACGAGCTAAAACATGAGTCGAGGATGCGGCTCCTCAAAACCCAATCCCACACCTCTGAACGGCAAGGCAACGAAGCTAGCAAAGTACGTTAACAAAAAATGAAAGGAAGACCTAGCGTTAAGGGGCAAGAAATCGTCAATGAAAGCCATCGCCATGCCGCCCGCACGGGGGGGAGGGGGGGCGAGGAAGATATATGGAGAAGCGAAAAGTGAATGACCAGAAATGAGAAAAATAGCACGGAAGACGGCAAGGACCACCTAAACCCAGCCCACAACTCTGAAAACGGGTCCTGGGTCACAAATGAGTGGCCCGATTACCTAGACCAGCCCCGACACTGAGCGGGGGGGGGGGGGGGGGGGGTTGGCAGGACAAAATACACAAAAGCCATCCCCAACCCAGCCCAAAAAAAGAAAACAATCCAGAAACACACCGAGCAGAAAAAATCACCCCTCAAAGACCAGGAAAACGACAAATGCATATATCGAGTGCAGTCGAAATCCACGGCGGCACCTCGAGATTCATCTACGTTACGCTGGACCCCACGTGCAAACGCACTAGCCAAGTGAATTTGCAGACACCAAAAACCTCATACAGCTCTCGTCGAAGTCGTGTAGCGCGCCGGAGAAAGGGGAAGCTTGATCGGTCCCGGGCCGTCCAAAAATCGAACCAAATATACTCCATCCGTTGGCGTAGTTGCGCTGATTTATCCGTAGGCGTAATTACCATGCTTTCAGCCTCATTGAAGGCATTATCATAACATCAGCACCGCAAACAGAACCCCAAACATTTTTTAGCGACCGACTCGACCGACCGCGCGCATGTGTCACAGAATCGTTGTACGTAGTGCGTCAGCATTTTTTAATTGTCTCCCCGTGGTCACCCACGTGTATTTACTTGCCGCTGTCCGTCTGTCTGGTCGATGGAATCACTCACCACGCCTTTTTGTTCTCAAACGACCCGAACATTTGACGCCCATACCTCGGCGGATGGATGTGGATACCCGACATACACCCACCAGGGGCCTGCATCACCTCCCAGCTGCCCGGCTGCCCTGCACGCCCAGCTATTATTTCCTGATGACCACCACCCTGACACCCCGATTCTTCGAGAACACCCCGGGTACTCTAGCAGCAGGTACACCATCAACACTGGAGACAGAGTTTCCATCTCTATACAGGTACTGATTGCCACCCTACGTTGAAGGTTCTGGTGTTAATATTAATAGTGGGTCAAAAGAGTCACTGACGACGCGCCCACAAAACGACCGGATATCTTTCTCGTCGGAGACTTTTTTTTCAAGAATTTCCAAAGTTTAGAAGTTTGGAAAAATAAAAATTGGAAACTTTGTACCAGGTCTCAAGATACGGAGGCGTTCCGTCACTACTTGTGAAATCTTCAGAACTTCAGAAGCGCAAATACCAGGAGAAAGCAGATTTCATATTTGGAAAAAAACAAAATCTGGAATGATAAAAAAAATTGCGCGAAAAATAGATGGAAATTATGATGAGAAAAAATCTCTCCGATACATGAATACAGAAAAGGCTCGACGCCCCGCATTCGTTTTTCAGCGGAAACCGGCAGGTGAAACGCAGAGCCAAACACTACTGTAACTCCGAGCTTCTCTGCGCCGTGTGTATTTTTCGTAACATAATCACTTCTATTGATACCTACTGCTGTAGTACACACAGCAGTATACGGTAGTAGCACGAAATTCGAAAATAATACTTGAATCGTGATATCATACGATAGAGCAGGTACCATGTTACGACATACCCCTGGTATGACCTCATGATACACAGGCCTGCGCGAAAATAAACACCCGCCCGCCGCGAACGCGGTCGTTGCAACCACCGAACCAGCGATCGAGCAAATGCGCGACCAAGCAAAGGTTCCTCCAGTAGTTGCACCAGTGCTCTGGTATACCGGCATGTATGACAGGAGCAGCAGCAATACGTACCACGTACGTACTACGCACCAACCAGTACGATACTGCTGATACTGCTGATACTGCTGATACTGCTGATACTGCTGTCTGTGTTGCAGTGTCTGTGTTGCAGGTGAAGTACCGTTTTATTATGATATTTTTTTGAATTTTTGAATTTTTGAGACCTCGGCGCCTTTTGTCCATAGATACATTCCGGGAATTATGTGCGGTTGTCCGGCGATTCTTACACATGGCCGCCCCTTCCAACCCACACCACCCTAGACATGCCGCCTAGTTGCCATGTGCTCTACTCCTGCTGCGCGCGCGTATCATACAGGTGTGTTTCGATCCCTCACATCCGGGTAGGATAACGTAGTGGCCCCTGTGCAAAAACGTCAGCAGTATATCTTCGAACACCCGAAGAATAGAACACAATGCTTTTGACAAGCTTCTGCGAAATCGACACCCAAGGCGTTGCCTCGCCAGGTAGTTGCGCGGGATCGGACGGTTGGCAGCTTCTTCTCGCTCTTCAAGTGCAGCCAGGCACGTGCCTGCTGTTGGTGTAACAAGCTTGCTGGTGTCGACGTTCTCTGGTACTGTACCTGCAACATAATTAGGGTAGCTATGTGGACAAGTCCCTCCCCTTTACGTAATCGATGACCCTCTTCTGTTGCTTAGCGCCACTGGCTTGTGTGGTTTTCCTACTACAAGCGTGCTGGAGAATTTGCGCACCGGTGTTAGTGTTGACGTTAATGAGCGCACACGACTCTAGGTGGGGAGCGTTGGCGATGGTGGGTGGACGTGACTCGCCACGAGCAACCGTGACGCACCTCCGCACTACACGACAAGAGTCCGTATCTGCTGTACAGCTAACGTGCCGTCTACTCGAACTTGTCATGAGAACTTATTAATATTAATAGTGGGTTACAGAGTAGTACCCTCCGGTAGCTGGTAGCAATAGCAGACGGGAGGCACGCAACCGCACGGGTACAGCAGCTGCAGCAGTACACGTACATCTACACCAGCATATCACCCGTGGACTCCGTAGCGACGGCTTACTGAATATCAACTACTGCTGTACTCGGGATTTCAACCACCACTGTTTGTGCCTTGAGATGTCTCGTGCATAAACTTCGCGAAGTTCAAACTCTACGCTGACCTTCTGTACGCCTGTTACGTCTGTACCCAACGAGGAGAAAACTACAGGTACGTGCTGCTGCTGCTGCTGTAAGCTACCTGGTACCTGGTACCAGGCAACTCTGTAATGGGCGGCATTCTATTTCGAAAAAAGAGGATATCCCTGTCACGACCAACCCGCCCGCTGTGTGCACATTCTCAATCCCCCCCGTCCACCCCCCCCTGCCCCACCACCCTCTGCTCCTGACCCCGCCTCCCCCCAAAAGCGAACAGCTTGCGGCAAGAGGTACCTACTACCTATTCTGCTGTTGTCTGTCTGCCGTGTCTGTCCGTAAAAGCAGCCATGGACAGGTCGCCGACGAGCGCGGCCGACATGCTCCTGGAGTTGCATCGTTCCTCGCTTGCGGGTGCAGCGACGGCGACGACAGAAACGCCTCATTCTAACAACGAAGCCGTAGCAGCAACTACAGCAACAGCTGCTGCCGCCGCCGCCGCCGGAGGAGGAGCCCCTGGCCCTGCCGTCGAGGAGGGCTCGAGACTTGAGGGAAGGAATCAGCAGCAAACAGCAGCAGCAGCAGCAGCAACAGCAATCGTCGTTGCCGGGAAGTGGTCAAGTGCGCGAGGCGCAGCAGCCCGGCGTTGTGAGGCACGAGGTGCGGACATTATATCATACATATGCGGAGAGAGTACACCGACCGAAAGCAGTGCAGCAAATAACGACCCCACCGCAGCCGCTGCTTCCGCAATGGTTGATTGGTTGATTTGATCGATTGGTAGGTTGGTTGGTTGATTGATTGATTGATTGATTGATTGATTGATTGATTGATTGATTGATTGATTGACCGATTGATTGATTGATGTACGATGGTTGCTGAACGTACGCGTACATAATATTCGTTGCTCACTACTGTCAACTGCTGTGCGAGCATGGCCTGAGGGTATGTCCCTGCCCTGCTTTTGCGCACTGACGGCTGCGTTTCCGTGCCCGGCACTATTTGTGTTCGTACTGATGTACCAGTAGAATTTTCTTTTTCGTGTATGTACTTTCCACCAACAGGGAGTTTGCGGGGCCGTGCGCCTTTCGTTCCACGTTTGGATGACTGCTGCTGTTGCATGAGGAAGGTCGTACTGGTGTGGGTTTTTGCGCGCCTGGCCGAGCTGTTGTTCATGTTGGCAGATGTGGGCTGTTGCGAATCGGGACTATTTAGTTGCCACTGAGCTTATCGGCGGGCCCACGTAGCTTCAGTCGCGGGTTCTGCAGCGGCGGTATCCTTCGGCAGCTAGGTTAGGCGGCCGCTGGCAACGTGGCGGTGCCCTCCCTCGAAAGGTTGCCCCGAGGCAGGGCAATGATGCCACCGCTATAGCACCACCACCACAATCGCCCGGCTGCCGCGCTCGTACCATAAAAGTGTACTTCGTATGCCCACTATTATGTTGATAGTGCACGCCTCTTTTCATGGAACACCCCGCCAAGAGTATATGGGAATGGGCAGTGTCGTTCCGTTTTTCCTTCTGGCCGCGCTTCCGTTGACGTTCGGCGTCACCTCCGCGCTACCTCTTCCTCCGTCGCCGCCGCCGTCGCCGCCGCCGCCGCCCCTACCCCCCCCGCTCTGCCGCTGCCGCCATAATTTTGGAAACAAAAAACAAAAACGATTGGCTTTCCGGTTTATATCAATAACGTGCGCAAACAAAAACGCATACGTGGTACGTACAACCGTTTTGAAAAACTTACGCAGGCGGCGGCTGCGGATGACGTGTACGATGTCCTGCAGTTCCGCCTTCGCACCAATGACCGCGACCTGCAGAGCCTCCTGTCGAGAAGTGCGGAGCGCCTTGCCCTTGTGAGACACGCCCAAGAGAGGGGACAGGGGACCGCTAGATAATATAATGAACAAAAATGAGAAAGAACGGGTATGCTCGTGCTCGTATCACGCCCGCTTCGCGACCCGACCAGACCCGACCCACTCCGATGGTTGGTCTTCCCTGGCGAGACCCGTAGGACGGGCGGAGGTTGAGGAGAGGGACGGGTGGGGGCAGGGCGGTCGAGGAGGAAAGAGAGGGGGGTGGGGGGGGGTACGTTCGTTGCTGTCTTGCCTCTGGTTTTTTATTTTGCATGCCATGGTATGATTACGTGGTGATGGTCGGTTGATATTTTGCGCAAGCATGAGCGATCGAGCAGAACCTGAAAACCAACGACCCCCGCCGTCCCCCCCCTCCCCCCTTCTGCTCGGGTGCTGCTCTTTCTTCCTGCGGCCGCCCTATCGCGTTCACCGCAATTATCGGCCCTCTCCTTCTCCCTCTCCCTCTCCATTGTCCCCTCTCTCCTCCTTACCCTTTCCTCCCCTCCCCTCCCTCTCCCTCTCCCCCCCCTCCCTCTCTCTCTCCCTCCTCTACCTGTCCCCCCTCCTGTCCCTCTCTCGTCCCCTGTCCCCCGTCGCCCTCCCTCTCCCACTCTCCCTTCACTCACTCCCTTTCCCCCTCCCTCCGCTGCGCTTGTTCGCCCGTCCGTCCGTTCTTCTTCCGACCGACCCACCCCCGGTCCTCCAAGACCGAGCAACAGCCGACACCGCCGTCCCCAAACCCGGCTCCTGCGTTGCATGCCAAAACGCCGCCTACTGCCGTGGAAACTCCAACCGAGGGCGATGTTTTTCTTCATCGCGCACCTGCTCTCCCAGCAGCAGCAGCAGCAGCAGCAGCAGCAGCGGCGGCGGCGCCGGTCGCCGCAGCCGCCACTGTCGCTTATCCGGCTGCTGCTTCGACTGCTGCTCCGGCCGTTGCTCCTACCATGGCCCCAACTCCGCCTGCGCAGGGATCGCTCCGAGCCAGCGCGGCAGCAGAGACGGCGGCGGACAGTTCTCGCCCCCTCCTTCGTGTCGACCGCGGCGGCGGCGACGGCGGCGGTGGTGGCGGCGGCCACTCCGGAAGCCCGGACGGCGGCGTCGCCTGCACCATGCCAGCCGGCAACGGCAACGGCGACACCATGGCCAACACCACCACCACCACCTCCCCCGGTGGAAGAATTAGCGGCGGCAATAGAAGCGACAACCGAAACAGCGGCAACGACGGTGGCAATGGCAGCGGCGGCGACTGTAGTGACAGCCTCCGTCGACCTTCGTGGGGATCTGCCGCTCCCTCCTCGCCCGGGAGAGCGATGGCGAGGCCACCCGCTGCGGCGGGGGGAGTCGCCTGCGGCGGGGGAGGGCCGGGCGCCGGGGGAGGGGTGGTGACGCCTCGGCGGTCCACCGGAGGAGGGAGCGGAGGGGGGGGGGGGGCTGGCATCGGGCGCGGCGGTGTTGCCGGTGAGAAGCTGGGTTTGTACCATTAGTATGAACTGCTGCTGTAGTGTGGTATAATATGTCATGTTCGTGTGGTTTTGCTTGCGAGTGTTGTTAGCCGTTGAGTGTAGGGTGGTTTTATTTTGTATGCCGGGTATTGTAGACGTTGAATGTGGTGTGAGTTCTACCTGCGAGTATTTTTATAGTCGTTGGGTGTACGTGAAGTGTTCAATTGTTTCTCGCGGGTATGTTGGCCTGTTGAGTGTAGGGTGGTTTTACTATTATCTCCTTTTTAAGTGTATGGTAGGGCTGTTTCACTTGCGAGTATTGTAACCGTTGGGGGTGGTAGGATTTTTCTTGCGAGTATCATGGTTGTTGAGTGCAGGATGATTTTTCGTTCGAATGTTGTGGCCGTTGAGCGTAGTGTGGTATTACTTGCGAGTAGTATAGCCGTTGATAGCGTTGGGTGTGTTGTCCGAGGAGGTGCCAGGAGCACATGGGGAGATCTTGTGTGTGGGGGTAAGGCTTGATTGATGTTGACGCGGTTATGGGCGGGGGGGGGGTACTCATGATCATCCATGGCCGTAGTCATATGACCATAGACCCTCGCACCCCTACAATGCCGGGACGGAGCACGTCGAGTTCTCACCGACCAGACAGACATTGCTTGCACCAAGCGCGAAGCGCCGTGAGGTGTCCGGCGAGTCGCATGAAGGGTCAGCTGCATCCTACTAAGAACCGCTTTAGAGGCGGATTTTGTTGCATATGGATGACAGCATCAATGAATTGATTTAATTTCTGTTGTGGCTACTTCCAGAGATAGCAATGGATTTACTATGTAACTGCCTCGTGGGTGCCTCACCATATACATACCCACTGCGTGATACGATCATCCCCCTTGTGCGGAGTAAAAGCTCTCCCCTCACAAAAATGGTCTAACTTGACCGCCGGCCGTGGTAACTGCCAAAACAAAAAACACGGTACCGGGGGGGGGGGGGGGGGGGGGGGGTATGCGAGTTCGTGAAGGCCGTGAATGTCGGAGAGGGTGGCGCTGTGTAACACCTGCGGCTGTGGCCCATCTCCTCGACGGCTTTGTACTCGTGTTCATGTATGGCATGCGTATTGGCGTGTTTGTTTTTTTGAAACAGAAAGGGGACAATAATAGGGAAAAAGTTCCCATGTAATATACGGAAACAACGTAATGAACGTCCAAATGTTGGAGGTGTCTCTATTAGGACCAGGAACGATGCTCCGTCTCGAAAGGGATGCATGGTCAATGGGCACATGACTTAAGGCAAGCAACAAATGAGTTCGCCCCTGCCCTCTCCCCTCCCCCCGTTGCTATCTCTGGAAGTGGCCACACCAGATAATATGTTAACTCATTGACGCTGTCATCCACGTGGAAGTCCACCTCACAAGCGGTTCTTAGTAGGATGCAGCTCACCCGTCATGCGACTCGCTGAACAACTCACGGAGCTTCGCGCTTGGTGCAAGCAATATCTGCCTGGTCGGTGAAAACCCGACGTGCTCCGTCCCGGCATTGTAGGGATGCGAGGGTCTATTGTCATACGACTACGGCCATGCGTGATATCGAGTACACCCCCCCCCCCCCCCTATCCCCCCCCCGCGTTGAGGCCCCCGTCAGATGTTCCAAAATGCCAAACAATCAATACAACTGATGACAATATTGCTGTTGTGTACAATTCAAAACCACAACAATAAAAAAACCAAACTACTAAGAAACACGGCGATGCGCCCCCGCCGCCGCCGCCGCCGCCGCCTGGTCTTGTTCACCCCGCGTCCATTCCGTCTTCGCCCCGGCGGGTCGCTCTGGCAGCGCTTGCCCACCGCGACGTCGGCGGTGGAAGGATGGTACCGGCGGGGTCATCGTTCTCATCAGCATCATCATCGTCAGCAGCAGCAGCTGCAGCCACAGCAGCGGCGGCGGCGGCGGCGGCGGCGGCAGCCGGCGGGGGGGGGGGGGGGGTGGGCGCGGGGGGGCGGCGGGACGGGGCAGGGGATGATGATGATCAGCAATAGCAGCAGCGTCAACAACAACACTATTAATAGTCGTAGTAACAACATCGCAGGAGTGCTGGGAACGCCTCCGCGATTGCCGCGACCCCTGCAGGACGGCATGATTGTCGAGGCCGCCACCGAGGCCGCCCGCTGGCTGGCGGTGGATGACCGCGCGTGGCACCAGGTGTTTACCACTACTGTTTTTCGTTTTCTGTTCTGGTGGCGTCGTTTTTCTCGCGTTATGGGGGGAAAAGGGGGGAGGAAGGGGGAAGGGGGGCAGAGAGGTAGAGGGTAGGGGGTAGAGGGTGGAGCTTCGGGGAAGGGAGAGGGAGGCAGGGGTCCGGACGGGGGGGGGGAGGAGGGGTCGTAGAGGTGGGGGGAAGAACGGAGGGGGGAGGGGCGGGGGAAGCAGAGTGCGAGGGGGGGTATCGCGTGTGAGTGATAGCCTGGTCTGGGCTTTGGTCGAATGTTCGCCGCGGGTTTCCGTCGTAGGAGGCAGTATAGATAGATGGCATGGGCCGGGGATGGGAGAGGTCAACGTGGAATCGCTTTGCTGCTGTGCTGTTTTGTGGGTGGCGGCCGAGTTTGGTGGAGGCGTGTCGCGGAAACGTGATGGGCCCTGGCTTCGATGCGCGCGGTACGACGGAAACTATTGATTGTTACCTGGTGCCTGGGCTGTGTTTTCTGTGCTTTGCTGCTATTCGTGCATGCTTTTTTTCGCTTCCGTGCGCTTTGCTTGCTAGTTCCCTGGTCTGTGTTTTATGTGCTTTGCTGCTATTCCTGCATGCTTTTTTTTTGCTTCCGTGCGCTTTGCTTGCTAGTTCCTATATCGCTGCAGTTGTGGCTGTCCTTGTTAGCAGTTCGTTGGTGGTGGTGTTGAGGTTAATTAGATGCTGCTATTACTGGCTGCTGTTTGTTCTTGTTGTTGTGGTCTTTTTTTTTCCCCTCGGTGTGTTTGTTTTGACTTGTCGCGATGCATGCCTCGAGAATCTCCACAGCCACGCACGATACCCCCCCCCCCCCTCCCCTGATCCACCCGTGTCACCAATGTCCACGACCGACGGCTACCTTAAGAGGCATACCGTGGCAGTGGTGCACCCAAGAGCTCCCGAGGCTCCTGAGTTGATGAGGAGCTCTGTGCCTTTGACCCAAAAACTGACTCTTGAGAAAAAAAATGAACGCTTAACATTTCGACGTCCCCAGGACGGAATGAAACGCAAGTTTTAATTAATTACGACCGACGGAGTAACGCTTTTTTTTTTTTGTAGTCGTGGGCTTTATCGACGGATGGAAAACCCCGTGACCTACGAGGCATGATGCGAAAAAAAAAAAACGTTCCTAATTTGCGGAACCTCGCCGCGTCAGAAACTGTTTTGGCCAAAGGGTGTTGCCGGTATCGTGGCAGGCGTCCCAACGGACCCCCCCCCCCCCCCCCCCCCCCCCCCCCCCCCCCCCCCCCCCCCCCCCCCCCCCCCCCCCCCCCCCCCCCCCGCCTCCTCCCACCACCACCCCTCAACCCTGCTGCTGCTGCTGTTGTTGTTGCTGCTGCTGCTGCTGCACGTGACGACAACGGAAGGCGAAGAAGTTCATGGACGACTGCATCGCCGACTGTCCCAGCGACAGAACCCTGCAGCGGAGGAAGCTGACCCCGGAGCAGTGGCGGCAGTCGAAGGTCGAGGCTATCAAGGTGCGCGATCGCGGCGGTGGCGGGGGGAGGGGGGATCGTGTTGGTGGAGGGGGGTGGCGGTGGTGGTAAGGGGGGGGTGGAGGGGGGCGTGGTGGTGGTGGTGGTAATGGTGGCGGAAGCTCTTCTGTGTTTGGTTTTTACGTGATTGGTTTTTGTGGTGGAGGTGCAGGTGTTTGCTGTTTATTGTTGTGGAGGTGTTTGTTTTACTTTTTTTTTCCCCTTTTTTTGTTTCTTCTGTTGTTGTCGCCCTTGGTGTACATGCGTTGTATCCGCTCTATGAATGCCATCTGCAGCTGCCCCTTGCCGGGCTTGCTGCCGAAGCTGTAGCTGTTGTCGCTGCTGCTGATGTTGATGTTGCCGCTGCTGCGGTTGTCGCGTGTTGCTCTTTGTTGCTGCTGCTGCTGCCGCTGGGCTGGTATTTATGTTAACATCGTCATTGCTCTCGTCATTGCCCTTGTTCTCGTTCTCGCTCTTGCTCTTGCTCTTGCTCTCGTTGTTTTTAACGATGTTGTTATTAACGCTGTTGCTGTTGCCGGTTATACTCTCGGGTGTTCCCCACCGCAGGCGTCGATCGCCGCCGACCCGTCGCTGGCGACCTCTCGCCACATCAACCGCTCCGCCCTTCCAATGGACGGATGGACGCCCCTTCACTCCGCCGCAGCCAGGGGCAACTTGGAGTTCGTAAAGGTAAGTAAGCGAGCCCCAACTAGTAAATGTAAGCTTCAATCACCCTGCAGAAAAGCTCGTGAAGGACCTTAGTATGATTGGTCCGAGTCCGGCCTTTCGACTGACCCGAGTTTTTTTTTTTTTCGTTTAATCGCCAAAACACACGCCGGAGCCTCGCGCCCGCCCCTGCCGACCTCGAGCCTGCCCGACAGGGTGAGGTTAGGGTTAGGAGAGGCGGGGGGAGGGGGGGGTGTACTCATTATACACGGTTGTCGTAGTCGTATGACCATGGACCCTCGCATCCCTACAACGCTGGGACGAAGCACGACGGGTTCTCACCAACCAGGCAGCCATTGCTTGCACCAAGCGCGGGGAGCACCCGTGATTTGTCCGGCGAGTCGCGTGAAGGGTGGGAGCTGCGACCTACTGAGAACCGCTTTGTGAAACGGACTTGCTTGTAGATGACAGCTTCAACGAGTTGATTTTTTTTTTCCGACGTGGCCACTTCCAGAGACGACAATGGGGGTACTGTGTAACTGCCTCGTGAGTGCCTTACCATAAGCACTACCAGGTACGTGATACGATCATTCCCCTTGTGCGGAGTAAAGGTCCTCCGCCCCGCACAGATAGTCTAACTCGATCGGCCAGCTGTGACCGACCACAAAAAAAAAAAAACGGTCCCCTGGTCGTCTAGCTTACGTAGTGAGCGGCATGTTTTACAGTGTCGTTGCCAACCTTCGCCAACCCAACCTACAGTATATATATAACATGTACCTGGTAGGGGGTAGGGGGCGGGGGGGTACCGATGATATGCATGGCCATAGTCGTGGGGGGGGGGGGGTACGACTCCCTGACGAGCTGAACTACCGGTGCCATACTGTACTATTCGATAAGCACCGCAATCACTGAGCTATGAGTCGGCTGGCGTTTTCATAGATATATACGCCATTATTGCGGAGCTATCAGTCGGCGCCTCCTCATAGCTCAGCGTTTATGGCGACTGATAGCTCAGTAATTTTACCACGGGGGACCATAGTAAATAGGACCTACTGTATACACAAAAACCTATAGATTTACCTATTTTTAATGCCAGTATCTGGTCCTATTTACTATGCCCCCCCCCCCCGTATTTGTGCATGACAGCTCTTGTGATTATGGCGCATGTTTAACATATACCCCCGAAGGCAATGCCTGGTAGACACCACACCCCGGACAATAGGTTCCAGATCAATGGCCAAGTCGATAGGTGCAATAGGCTACTGGCCGGACAATAGATCAGTGAAGGTACCAATCGATACGCATTGTGGGCCACAGCAGTAGGTCCCATATAGCGTCGATCAATACCTGTCACATGCAACAATGGGCCTGCCTCCTATTGGACCAGAATCGTGGTCAATAGGCCATCGTCTAGGGCGTGTTTAGACACGAACATTGTCGAGAGAGGATGGCTTCCCCGAGCTCCCGGGGATTGGGAGGGGGGGGGAGGGGGGGGGGTGCGCGCTTGCAGGTTTGAACGAAGTACTAATACGGGGGTCCATAGTTAACAGGACCAAATATTGTTAGTAAAAATACGTAAATATATAGGTTTTTTATGTATGTCATAGGTCCTGTTAACTATAGACCCCCGTAAATAGCAGATGTACTGCGAGTACTACCTGGTACGAGTAGACTGTACAAACGATGCACAGCGAGGACGACAACAACAATAACACCAGCGCCAACGCCGACGCCGACAACAGCATCAGCGACCACAACGACCACAACGACCACATCAGCGACCACATCAGCGACCACAACAGTAACATCGACCCCAACGACCACAACAACAACAGTGGCATCGACCACGACGCCTACGACAACAACATCAGGTACCACAACGACCACAACGACCACAGCAACAGCCGCCTCCGCCCCCCATTTTGACCACCGCCGTCCAGGTTCTTTTGGCGGTGCCCGAGGTCAGCGTCTGGTCGGTGGACCTGCAGGGGAGGACGGCGCTAGCCCTCGCTGCGGAAGGGGGTCACCTCGACCTGTGCCTGCTGCTTAAGGTACATGAAATGTCACGTGTTAATATTTCGGAGGGAACATTTCGCAGTAAATAGAGCCACGTATATGTTTTGTAAAGAAAGAAGGATATCTGTTTTTTTTTTTTGTTCGTCTCGTGGGTTCTGATATTCGACCCCCCCCCCCCCCCAACTCCTCGAAAAAAAATCGAAACACCTGTTTTTTTTTTTCTCGACAGCAGGGGGGGAAAGAAAGAAAAAAAAGTATAAAAAAAACGCCGAGCGATGCGTCTACTGTAATATATTGTGTAAGGAAAAAATCTATCTCGACGAGGAGATATTTTGTGTTTCCACACCAAAGTTTCTTTCGTTGTGTACTAATAATACACTACGAGTATGTCCCTCTAGTTTTGGAAAAAAAAAACGACTCGGAAATTCCTTGCCTGCTCACGGGTCCGGTCAAGTCTCGCGGGGCCAGGTCGGGTCGGGTTGGGTAAGGGTGACCCGACGCGACCCGTGCTAGCTTGAAAAACCTGATCCTACCCTGCCCGATCCGACCCGACCCGACCCGACCCGTGAGAGTTTGGAAACCTCCTGGCCCTACCTTATACCCGGTCCGACCCGACCCGTGGGACTTCAAAAACTTCCTGACCCGACCCCCCCGCGGGGGGGTCGGGTCAGGGACTCGCCAAAAGCCCTGGGAAATGCATCTATCTCATGGGGTGTTTGTTGTCTGGCGTGTGTTGTACGGTGCTATGGTCCCCCTTATCCTTCGTGCCGGTGCAAACGTTCTCCCACACTTGAGTCCAAGCTGCCGAATGTATCCCACACTAATTCCAAGTAGTTTCAAAGCTTTCTCGGACAGATGAGGTAGGTCACGATCTGTAATGCGGATGATCTGCAGATCCCAGCCTGCCTGCCGCTTGTGGGGAAAAATATTGTGTGCGGGATATGTGCGCTGCTGTGGTACATGTCCGACACAGAAAAGAGGTTTCCGCGGCTCCCATCTGGCAAGGTAGGCTCGCAATATATGTAGATTATGCTGGGTACCTGGCACGTGCACAGACCAGGAATCTGTCGTCCCTAAATGATCTAGATCGTGAACTGAAGATCGGTGATCTGTCTTATCTGTGATGTTGTGCGCGCCCAAAATTGTAGGTGCGGTTAGAGCTAAAATGGCCCGAGGGTAAACATACCGACTATTGGTATAGATTGATATCTAGTATTGGGTAGGTTTTAGACGAAGGATTGTGGTCGGCTTGGGCGGGGGGGGGTTAGGCTCAGGGTTTTTGCGATATCCCGAAGGCGGACAAGGAAGAGGGTTGTGCGCGAAAGAGGCGGTTGAGAGGGGGGCGGGGAGATATTCATCTCGTCGGCGAAAGGTTATGTTGTCCAACGCACGATAGCGTCTTGTGAAAGGGAGCCCATGTCAATGTTGGCATATCTAGAGTGTGATTATACCTATTGAAGCTTGTGCCTCCGGTGGGCGCCTGGTTAGCCGTATGACACGCAGAAAAACAACACGCCCTGGGGGCAAAGTTGACACTCGCCGAACTTTCTCCAACCCCCAGGGGGACAGAAAACAAAAACGAAAATGGTGCCATTGGAAAATATTTCGACCACAGATAGTTTTTTTTTTTCCTTATAGACACACCGCTATCATAAGCGTTCGCGCCTTTCCCCATTATCGAAATAAAGCCAGCCTCGAGATTCGTCCGAGGGAGGGGGGGTGTTATATTATCACCCGGTGTGATACGGTAGTGTGTTATCTTGTCACACGGTGCGGTACGGTAAGTGTGTTATCTGATCGCCCGTGTGATACGGTGGTGTGTTATGTTATCACCCGGTGTGGTACGGCAGTGTGTTATCTTATCACAACGGTGATGTACGGTAGTTGTGTTATATTATCACCCGTGTGATGTACGGTAGTGTGCTATCTTATCACCCGGTGTGGTACGGCAGTGTGTTATCTTATCACACGGGTGATATACGGTAGTTGTGTTATATTATCACACGTGTGATAGACGGTAGTGTGTTATATTATCACACGTGATGTGCACGATGGTGCCTGCGCGCGGGAAGGTCGTCCTTCGGGCTGTGAGGGGGGGGGGGGCCAGGTGGCGTCTCGCGCTGGAAGGTCGTTGGTCTCACCCGGTCTTCACCCGTCTTTCTGTCTGGCCGGTCGTTTTTCTCGCTCTGTCTCCCCCTCTATATATTTCGCGATTACCCCCCCCCGTATAATCTATAGGTTGAGTTGGCGTCGGTTGCCGTAAATCACGCCTCTCACTACGTGAGCTAGACGGCCAGGGTACCTTTTTTTGTTTTAATGGCGGTCACCACGGCTGGCGGTTGACTTAGATCATTTTCGTGCGGGGAGAAAATTAATTCCGCACAAGGGGGATGACCGTATCACGTGTTACGGGGGACCGTAGTAAATAAGACCAAATATTGTCAGTAAAAATAGGTTAATATATAGGTTTTTATGCATACCATAGGTCCTATTAACTATGGACCCCCGTAATAGTGTGTACATGGTAAGGCACCCACGAGGCTGTTACATAGTGAACCCACTGCTGTCTCTGAAGAGGCCACACCAGAAATTGAATCAATTCATTGACGCTGTAATCCATTTTCAAGAACATCCGCCTCCAAAGCGGCTCGTAGTAGGATGCAACTCACCCTTGATGCGACTCGCCCAACACCTCACGGCGCTTCGCGCTTGGTGCAAGCAATGTCTGCCTGGTCGGTGAAAGCCCGACGTTCTCCGTCCCGGCATTGTAGGGATGCGAGGGTATATGGTTATACGACTACGGCCATGCTTGATACTGAGTACTCTCCCCCGCCCCTTCGCCCGCCTTTCATTTGCCCCTTTGCGCTCATCCTTGCCTTGGGGTATATATTTATCTCTCTTTGTACATTTTCTCTCTCTCTCGATTACCCCCCCCCCCCCCCCGAAAGAGATACGTGGTTAATGGTCAGATGACTAAGGCAAGCAACAAGTGCCCCCCCCCCCCGTCCCTTGGTGAGAAACGCCGTAACCCCCCACGCTTGCTTCCCTTCCAACTCTACCGGCCTTTACTGACAGCACCGTGTTTCATTTCAACGTTCCCCTCCCACCATCTGTGTGCTCTGACGCCTTTCTTTCTGGTAACGGCGGCCGCGGCGGCCATGCTTCTCTTTCTATCACTTGGTGGTGGTGGTGGCGCTGGTGTTGGTGTTGGTGTTGGCATTGGTGTTGGTGTTGGTGGTGGTGTTGGTGTTGGTGTCGGGGTTGGTGTTGGTGTTGGTGTCGGTGTTGGCGTTGGTGATGGCGTTGGTATTGTCATTCGTGTTGGTGTTGGTGTTGGTGTTGGCGTTAATGTTGGCCGTTCGCTGGTGTTGGTGTTGGTGTTGGTGTTGGTGTTGGCGTTAATGTTGGCGTTCGTTCGCTGGTGTTGGTGTTGGTGTTGGGGTTGTTGTTGGCGTTGGTGGCGGTGTTGTTGGTGTTGTTGGTGTTGGTGTTGGTGATTAAACTTGGTCTGGGTGATGGTGCTGTTGGTGATGGTGGTGGTTTCCGATGTTTGAGCAGGAGCGTATGGAGGCTGAATCGGCGGACACGATCGTGGGGATTAACGCCCCCGTTGACCTCGCGGGAAGAACGCCTCTGGCGTGGAGCGTGCGGTCTCGCGCCAGGAACAAACAGGTGAGGCGCAGCATGAGATGGGACCCAATGGGATGGGATGGGATTAATCGTTAATGGGATGGGATAGAATGGGACCCGATGGGATGGGATGGGATGGGTAGCATGGAATGGGATGGAATGAGATGGGATAGGATGGCATGACATGGGGTGATATGGGATGGCATGCCATATGGTAATATATGGGCACACACGATATGGCGTATGGTATGGACATAGTGCGGTATGGGATAATATAGTATAGTATATATACATAGCATGGTACGGCAGATATGGAATAGGATGACATCGTATAGCATGGCATACAGCAGTACGGTATGGGATGGCATGACATGAGATGTCATGGCATCCTATGATATCGAGTGATACGTGATACTATGGCATATGGCATGGAAGAGCTTTTGCTGCTCGCTGTTGCTTGCCTCACTCGCTTGCCGCTCGCGTGCTCGCTCGCTCGCTCACTCGCCTGCCTGCCTGACCGCCCGCCCGCCCGCCCGCCCGCCCGCCGGCCTTCTCGCTTTGTTTCGCTTTTCTTGCTTTTCTCCCTCCCTTCCTGCCTTCCTCGCTTTCTCGCCTGACTCCCTCGCTTCGCGATCTCCCCGCTTGCTCCGCTTGCTTCTCTCTCACGTGCTCGCTCTGCCTGGCCGAAAAAATTCAACTACAAAAAGGTGGAGAGTCATCTCTACGCGGCGGGCGACGCCAGCGTTTGCCCCGCGACCCCGGCGGCGCTGCGCAGCGGGGGCGGGAGGACCACGACAAAAGGGGGGGGGACTGCAAGGACGGGTGTGATGAGGGGAGCGGCGGAGAGCGTCGGGGACGGCCTGCCCTGCGGCTACTCGGATGCTCCCGGCTGGAGGATTGAGATGGAGGACGCCATTTGTAGGTGAGCTGGAAGGCGGGAAGTGGGGCGGGGCGTGCGGGGGGGGGGGGGGGGGGGGGGGGGGGGGGGGGGGGGGGGGGGGGGGGGGTACTCGATATCATGTGTGGCCGTAGTTGTGTGACCATAGATTGGAGTGTTTGCGATTTTTTTTTTTTTTTTTACTTTTACTTCTCTAAAAATTCTCCCGAGGTAATTTTTTGAGGTAAATTTCTGAAAAAACGGCCGGAAAAGACTTCAGCGAAGTAAGGATTTCAGCGAAAGTTACGGTAACTTTTGGCTCTCTGTTTCATTGGCCTACACGCACCGAGCATTATCCCGACGCAGAACGCAACTAAAATCTCGAAGGATCAAAACACCGAGCATCTTCCATGCCACCATGCTGCTTGCCGTACGCATCACGACAACCGCTGGGAGCACAGAGGCTCGAGAGGTGTAGCTTGAGTATAGCGCGCACGAGCGGCGTTGGATCGTGCCAGCGGGTCGCCGCCGCTGCTACGGTACACGCTTTCGCCCGCTTGGTGACGACGTGGAGGATGCGTCGTCCCAAAAAAGGACTCGTATTCACACTCGTACTCGTACTCGTGCTCGTAGAGAGCGCGACAGCATGACAGCTCGTGTATCATTTCGATTTCACCATACCACGGCTGCAGCAGCGGCAGCAGCGGCAGCAGCGGCAGCGGCGGCGGCGGCGGCGGCGGCGGCGGCGGAGCGGAGGAGCGCGCCGGCGCTGTGGCGTGCGTAGGCCGAGCGCAGCAGCAGCAGCAGCAGCAGCAGCAGCAGCAGCAGCAGCAGCAACAGCAATCCAAAAATGGAAGCTGGTTGGTGCTGGTGCATGCTGGTGCTGGTGCTGACGCTGTTTTATTTTTGTTGCTCACGCTGCCCCTAGCTGCGTCTAGCGCCAGCTAGCTGCTATTGCTGCTTGTAGTCGTGGGATGGCTGTGGTGGCTTCGCGGTCAACTGTGCCGCCGAAACGTTGCTGGGCTGCCGTCGCTACTCGCACGCTGTTTTTTTTCCGTTCACAGCATTCGTTCTTTTTTTGTTTGCCGCGTTGCCTCACCTCCCCACTTCCCTTCTTATTTTCGGAGGCGTCGCCTGCAGGATTTGATTTTCCTCACTCGCAAACACACCGAAATCAGGAAGGGAAGGAAATTCACTTTTTTTAGCGGAAGTAAAGTTTTTTTTTTTTTTTACCTCTATCGCAAACACTCTATTCTCGCATACCTACAATGCCGGGACGGAGCACGTGGGGTCTTCACCGACCAGGCAGATATTTGATTGCTTGCACCCAGCTTTGCGAAGCGCCGTGAGGTGTCCGGCGAGTCGCATGAAGGGTGGGCTGCATCACACCAAGAACCGCTTGTGAGGCGGACTTTCTTGCGTATGGATGACAGCTTCAATGAGTTCATTTAGTTTCCGGCGTGGCCCCTTCTAGAGACAGCTATGGAAGTGCTATGTAGTTGTCTCGTGGGTGTCTTACCGTAAGCACTACATGATACGATCATCCCCCTTGTGCGGAGTAAAGGTTCTCCACCCCGCACAAACGATCTACTGTCACTTGACCGCCAGTTGCGGTGACCGCCAACACAATAAAAAAGGTATATACCCTGGTTTTCTGTAGCTCAAGCAGCGAACGGCATGCTTTCCTTGTCGTTGACAACCGACGCCCACCCAGCCTATATACATGTAGATATTACCTGGTATATATAATGGGGGGGGGGGCAGGGGATGTGGCTCGTATGGTCGGTCTGGTTTTGTGTGGGCAGGGGGGTGGGGGGGACTTGGTTGGTTTGGTCGTGATTGGTTAATCGGTTTGGAGAGTTGGCTGATTTGTTGATTGGCTGGCTAGTTGGTTTGTTGGGTGGTTGGTTGTTTTGGTTGGTCAGTCAGGTTGTGGTTTGGTTGTGTGATTGGTTGGTTGGTTCGTTGGTTCGTTAGGTGGTTGGTTGGTCAGTTGGTAAGTTGGTTGATTGATAAGTTGGTTGGTTGGTTGACTGGTTGCTTGGTTGGTCGTCCAGTCGGTTGATCGGCCCATTTGATTTGAGTGGTCCACTGGTTGGCTATTTGAGCAATTGGTGGTGGAAATACGTAGCAGACGCTCTACTTTTTCACCTCTGTATAAGAAACGCAGGGTATGTATTTGTATGTATCTACTACAGTGTGCCAAGAATGCCCTCTTCATACGAGAGCGCTCCCGAGTTTTCGCATTCTGGTTGGCTTTAGCACCCGAGAAGCCCTTCTCAATCTCCCCTATCCACCCCACACGCCGACACGCTCACACACAGGTCCGCCCTACCCGTCCACTCCCCACCCCTCAAAACCTACCACCCCCCCCCCCGGTTCCCCCCCACCCCCCCCCCCCCCCCCCCCCCCCCCCGCCCCCGTTTTCCTCCCAGCCCCCCCGAGCCATCCCCCCGATCCCGCTTCGGCCTCCGAATTCTAACCAAGAGCGTGTTGCTGCGTCAATGTATTCAGTGTAGCAATGTATGAAGAGAATATGTCAATACGCGTATATATCTTGAATTATTATCGTGCAGTGTTTTTTCATACAGCATCAACATGTGTATGCATTTCTTCAGGCACAGCTCGGTCCCCGTCATCGGCTTGGAGGTGCCAGTGCCCCCCCCCACTCCACCGCCTGCAAACCTCTCCAAACACCCCTCCCTATATTACGATGTATTACTAGTGTGATAGTGTTTTTGCAGTGAACACACTAATATATTAACGTATTGTTTTATTTCGTACCTTGTATGTTCATCAACAAACGGATGCATTATTTTAGGCACAACCTGACCCCTCTCATCGACCCGGAGGCGCGAGTGCCCCCCCCTGCCAAACCCCTCCAACCCCCCCCCCCCCCCCCCCCCCCCCCCTTCTCTTGTACTGTTGTTTACCAGGTACGACGTTTACTTCAACATAGTGATACCTTAACGTGTCATTTTATGTCATAATCTGGTACCTTGTAAATGCATCAACATATTGATGCATTATTTTAGGCACAACCTGACCCCTCTCATCGACCCGGAGGCGCGAGTGCCCCCCCGTCCCCCCCCCCCCCAACCCCCCCCCCCCCCCCCCCCCCCCCCCCCCCCCCCCCCCCCCCCCCGCCGCCGCCTTATACTATTGTTTACCAGGTACTAGGTATACTGCAGTATATAACATAGTGATACTTTAACGTACTGTTTTATTTGATGCCTCATGAATGCATGAACATATATGTATACTTATATGGATGCATTGTTTCAGGCACAATCCGATCCCCGTCATCGACCCGGAGGCGCGAGAGGCCCCGCCCCCGAGCCCCACGAGCATGTTCGGCATTTTCGACGGGCACGGCGGAGCGTTCGCGGCCAAGTTCGTGGCGGGGCAGCAGCTGATGAAGTGCCTTCAGGCCACCACCGGATGGAGGTCGGGCGATCGGTAAGGCTCTCGTCCTGAAGAAAGTCTGAACATTTCGCGTTGAAAAATATCAAGTTTTTTTGGGGTTTTCTGTTATGTGGTTGGAGTAGGAGGGAGAGCGGGGCGCGAGGGGGGGGGGGGGGGAAGCGGGGGCGCGAGGGGGGGGGGGGGGGGGGGGGGGGGGGGGGGGTGGGGGGGGGGGGGGGGAGAGGTGGGAGGGGGTGGGGTGGGGGGGGGGGGGGGGGGGGGGGGGGGGGGGGAGGAGGCCGGGTAGGGAAGGGGGGGGGGGGGGGGGGGGGGGGGGGGGGGGGGGGGGGGGGGGGGGGGGGGGGGGGGGGGGGGGGAGGCCGCTGATGGAGTGCTTTTAGGGCACCTCCGACCGGGGGTCGGACGATCGGTAAGCGCGGCTTGAAAAAAGACATGCATGCATGTGTATGCGTACGGTACTTTAACCGAGTTCGTGGGGGGGTTGTTTTGTGAAGAAGCGAGGGGGCTGATGAATTGCCTTTTGGAGGTCGGGTGATTATTGTATTGAGACCTGTAGGTGTTTTATGGTGTCCGGGAGGGGGGAGGGGGAGGGGGAGGGGGGGTGTACTCATTTGTTGCTCGCCTTAGTCATTTGACCATTGACCACGCATCCCTTTCGAGACGGAGCACTGGGGGGGGGGGGGGGGGGGGGGGGGGGGGTGGGGGGGGGGGGGGGGGGGGGGGGGGGGGGGGGGGGGGGGGGGAATCATGCCCGCGCGAATCGAATGATCTGTAAGCGCGACTTGAAAAAACGCTTTGTTTTGTTGTTTTCTTCCACGATTGCTTTGTCTGGTGCTGTTTAGTTTTTGTTGGATTGTGTTTGCTTTTGTTGGTCTTGACTCTATACTTACCTTGTTATGCTTCGTTTCGTTTGTTTCTACACTTGTCTACTTTATGTACGAAGTATACCTGGTAGGTCTTACATACTTCTTATACACGAAATATAAATACCAAGTATACTTTACATACAGTTTTGGTGTTTTTTTGTTCGTGTTTTTTTTTTTTTTTCTTTTTTTTCCTTTCCTGTGTGTTTTTGTGACGCAGGGACCTCTCTCAGCTCTGTCCCGCCATCTCGGAGGCGTTCGTGAACTGCGACCGCCTTCTCGCCCTAGAACCGAGGATGGTGGTCACGGAGATCGGGAACCCGCGAGACGGGAAGCGATTCGAGGTGAGAGGGTGACAGGTCGGGGGCGGGGGCGGGGGGGGGGGGGGGGGGGGGGGGGGGGGTGAAGGAAGGTGAGGGGGCGTATTCACTTTTTCTTGCCTTCGGGCATTTGACCATTGACTACGTTCCCGTTTCTAATAAGAGACGCGTCCAATGTTTTATCTCATTTTACGTTTTGTTCCTCCCTCCACCCCAAAAAAACAAGTTGTTGTGTAATAAACGGTTTGCTCGTCTTATCTTATCCCCTTCCTGTTTTCGCCCCCCCTGTGGCCACCGTCTATCTCCCGCTGTAGAGTTGTGGTCGTTTTGTCGGCAGAGTAATGTATAGTGGTCCCTGCATAGTGCCGGTTGGGTGGTAATAGTGCCGGCCGGTCGCTAGAAGGGCGTGCGGAGTCACTTGGCACAGAAGGGAGCATATACTGAAAGTGTGGCAGTGCGCGGGGTAATTAGTGCCGGTGTGGCAGTGTGCGGAGTAAATAGTGCCGGTTGGTTGCCGCTGTTAATATATATATAGTGCCGGTATTGTTGTTGCCTGGCGCATACATACCGGCGCTATAGAGGGGCAATCGGCACTACTGTATTAGTACTTACGTAGCGCACGACAAACGGGGGAGGGGGGGGGGGGGGGAGGGGGAGGGGGGTGTACTAGATAGGAGAGAGATGTACTCGATCTCATGCATGGCCGCAGTCGTATGACCGTAGACCCTCGCATCCCTATGTGCACTGCCGGGACGGAGCATGTCGAGTTGTCACCGACCAGGCAGACATTGCTTGCACCAAGCGCGAAGCGCCGTGAGGTGTCCGGCGAGTCGCATGAGGGGTGACGGTGGTGGTGGTGGGGGGGTACTCATTATCATGCATGGGCGTAGTCGTATATAACCACGCCAAACGAGAGAGAGGGAGTTTCGTCGGCGCGGTTTCAGTACTTGTAGTTCTTTGTTTTGTTTGGTTGGGTTGAGCTGCGTCGCCGTTTTTAGGTTGGGTTGGGTTGGGTTGGGTTGGGTTGGGTGGGTCGGGTTAGGCTGGGCTGGGTTGGTTTGGTTGAGTTGCGATGGGTTGGGTTGGGTTGAATTGGGCTTCGGTAGGGTCGACGACCGTGTTGACTTCAGTCGGGTTGGGTTGAGACTCGGTGGGGTCGACGACCCGAGTTAATTTCAATTGGATTGGGTTGGGATGGCATGCGTTGGTTTGGGGTCGGGTTGTATTACGGTAGGTCGAACTGCGTTGCGTTGAGTTTTGCTCGGGCTTGGTTGAAACCAGTTCAGTTAAGTGAGTTGCGTCTTGTGTCGTTTTCGTTTCACTTCTTTCGTTTCGTCTAGTCTCTCTCTCTTTTTTTTTTTTCTGGTCGGTCCGCAATCCCCGCGGCCTTTCGTGTGCTCTTGTTTTCGGCAGCGAGACGGGCGGTCAGGACAGAGAGGCGGATGTCGGGGGGGGGGGGGGTGTACGGGGGATTCATCGTAGCGCACTTGCCGCGAGACCGCTTACGATGCTTCGTGTGGAAAGGGCAGAGGTTTCATATACGCGCATAGGTCACCGATTCCCCTGAGCGGGGTGGGATTGAGGACGAACCCGGCGAGTGGTCGGTGCGCCGATGAGGCTGGTCTCGCGGCGGTAGTGGTGTCCGTATTTCTGTCCGGCGCGCCTTGTGGCGTGTTGGTCACGGCATCGCGCTATTATTTCGGGGGACCATAGTAAATGGGACCAAATCTTGTTTGTAAAAATAGGTAAATATATAGGTTTTTGTTTGTACCGTAGGTCCTATTTACTGTGGCTCCCTGTAATAGCTGTTAGCCTTGCCGATGGAGAAGCCTTTCGCGTCGGCACCTCGCCATACTAATCATGATACTCGCTCGTACTGTGGGGTTTTTTTGTTTTGGGCATTTTTGTGCTGTATTATTGTTGATGGTGGTTTTTGTTTTTGCTGTTCGTTTATGCACCCCGTTTGTTTTGTCGCGTTTTTGGTTGACTTTTCGTTTCGTTTGTTTTGTTTGTTTACCACGCCTTTTTTTTCTCACATTGTGTTTTTTTTCTTACGTATTTATTCAGCCGCTCATTCTTTATTTATTCGTGCAGTTTGTTTTGTTGTTTTCACTCAGCAGTTAAAATGTTTTTACTCGTTTTTTTTCAAAAAGTAAGTTTTTTTGGTGTTTTATGAAATTGTGTTACGTAAATTCGTTTGTGTGTGTGTGTGTTTTTTTTTGCAGCATTGCTTGCAAACGTTTTGTACTATTAATACAACACCGGTATGTATGCTGTTGTGTATGTACCTCCCATTGTTGAACACACGCACACCCTGTTTTTTAGTTGTAACTTGTTATGGTACATGATCGCACGCGTACTAGACTGCCAAGGTAGCATTTGAGGAAAATTTTAATCTCACAGCTTTAAAAAAAAACACAACAAACTATCTCGCACCTCAAGACAGATACATCATCTATGAATCATCTACAAATATTCTACAGATCATCTACAGATCATCTACAGGTCATTCCCACCTGATGATCTACTTCGTGTTGCCGGGTGGGAGCGGTACGGTCGACATGCTGTATTACGGAGGACCATAGTAAATAGCGACTACGGTACACACAAAAACCTATATCTTCCACCTATTTTTACTATTACGGGGGGTCCATAGTTAATAGGACCTATGGTATACATAAAAACCTACCTCTTTACCTATTTTTACTAACAAAATTTGGTCCCGTTAACTATGGACCCCCGTAATAACTATTTGGTCCCATTTACTATGGTCCCCCGTAGTAGCGCATGTTTCCTGAGTTGGATATGTATCCTTAATAAGAACAACCACTCACAAAGGCAGGTAGGTGAGGAACTAGATCATCTATCTGTAGATCATCTATCTGTAGATCATCTATCTGTAGACCATCTATCTGTAGAGCGTCTATCTGCAGATCATCTTTCTGTAGATCATCTATCTGTAGATCAATCTATCTGTAGACCATCTATCTGTAGATCGTCTATCATCTGCAGATCATCTTTCTGTAGATCGTCTATCTGCAGATCACAAATCTGTAGATCATCTGTGTGTCGAGGTGTGAACAATTTCAAGTATTTTTTTGTTATGTTGTTTGGTTTTTTTCCTACACACGTATTGCCTTTTATGTGGCTTGTTTTTTGCGACCCATGTGTGTCAGGCGAGGGACGGAAGCGGGAGCACCGCCGTGGTAGCGGTGGTCACGCCTATCCACGTTATCGTCGCCAACGCCGGCGATTCAAGGGCTATCCTCATCATCGTCGACCCTAGCGCCGGCAGTAGACGTGGCGGCGGCGGTGGCGGCGGCGGCGGCGGTGGTGGAGGCGGTAGTGAGGGGGGAGGCGGGGGCAAGGCCCGGGGAGTGCCAGAGAAGAAAGAAGGCGAGGCCGCTTCGGCCGCGGCTGCATTTGCCGCAGCCTTAGGGTTGAGGCTGGAAGGTGGTACAGGGAAGGCGGGGGCGGGGGGGGAGCGGGAGGGGGAAGAGATCGCTAGCAGTGGGAACGGTGAGGGTTCAGCGGCGGGAGCTGGAGTGGGCTTGAACGACTCGGTCAGGTTAGAGGAGGGCGAGGAGGACGAGGACGGAGGCGGGGGGGGCGGAGAGGAGGATTTCGAGGGCGCTGACATGATTCGCAAGTTGCTGGGTGCTATGGCTCTCGGCGAGGGAGGGGAAGAGAAGGGAAGCGGCGCTGGTGGTGGTGGTGGTGGTGGCGAGGGCAGTGGCGGGGGCGGCAGGGGGAACCCGTCCAGGGATAGGCGTGGCGGCGGTGGCGGCGGTGGTGGTGGTGGTGGTGGCGGTGATGGGGGCGGGGGGAGGGGGGTGGAAGTGACCGCTATGAGCAGGGACCACACGGCGAATGACGAGAGGGAACGGGAGAGGGTCACGGCCGCGGGGGGGTTGGCGTTCGAAGTCCCCTACAAGGCCGAAGACGGGACGGACACGATGGTGAGGAGTGAGGGAGCCACGCCAGACCCAAACAAGTTTAAGCCCATTTATATTTCTCCCCCTCTTCCTCCTCCTCCCCTACCCCCCCCCCCCTACCTCTTCTCCCCCCTTACATATTTTCCTTTCCTGGCGTCTCGCGCGTGTCTCCTTCCTCTGGCCTGAGGGTATTAGTTGGTAGGACAGAGGACGAACACAGTATACATATACGTACGTTTGGAGGGGGAAGGGGGGGGCGGGGTACTCGATAGCATGCATGGCCGTAGTCGTAGGACGACCATACACCCTCGCATCCCCATAAAGCCAGAACGGACCGCGTCGGGTTGTCACCGACGAGGCAGACATTACTTGCGGCAAGTGCGGAGCGCTGTGAGGTGCTGGGCGAGTGGCATGAAGGGTGGACTGCATCCTATGAACCGCTTTTGAAGTGGACTTTCAGTGGACAACAGCTTCAAAAATGAGTTGATTTGTTTTCTACTGCAGTGCGGCCACTTCCAGAGACCGCAATGGGTTCACCATGTAACTGCCTCGTGGGTGCCTCACCATATACGGCGGGGGGCACAACATTCGATGCTCCTACGTACGTGCCACGTGTTTGTTGGTTCTCGCTGGAACCAACGGCTTGTGTCGGGCGACAGCAGCGGTGCCTCCGTACCATGCAGAAGATGTCGTGACCCCCCCCCGCCCGCCCTCCCCCTCCCCATTGTCGTCTTAATCGTTTGTGTTGTGCTGGTCCTTCTCCCCCTCCCGCCCCCCCTACCCTCCCTTTCTTCCTCCCCTTCCCGCCCCCCCTCCCTCCCTCTGCAACTCCCTCCCTCCAACAGGTTATCCGCACGGCTTACGACGAAAAAGTAGAAGGACAAAGCGTCGTGCCCACGAGGGGTTTGGCGACCTGTACTACAAGCAGAAGAAGGACGAGGAGGGGAACCTGCTTTCTCCGGGGCAGCAGGCGCGTACCCTGACCCCTTTTCTTGTGTGTCACCGCAAGAAACGAAACGACCCTACCCTTCTCGATTCCAAAAGGCCGCTTGCTTCCCCACAAAGTGGACCCCGCTCAATAGTTCCAAGTAAGTTTTTTTTTTTTTCCCGTCCGCCCGGCACCGCGGGGTGCCTATAGTTTCTCTGTCTGAACGGTCCTTACTGGTGTGTTTCTGAGCAAAAGTGATACATAGAGCAGTGCCGGTACAGTAGTATGCGCCAGCCAACAATACCGGCAATATGTCGGGCAACCGGCACCAATTACTCCGCACATCTTCCACACTGGTTTTATGTGTCGAGCGATTTTACAGGCACTCTATCGGGCAACTGGCACTACTCAAGCGGCACCACTACTATTGGGTTCTAGTAGTGACTTTTTCTTTTTCTTTCTTTCTTATATATCGCGGGCTGACTGCCCTTTCCGGAATGGTTTTGTATAAGGGATGTTTTGGGTGTCCCCTCACCGTTTTTCTTCTTCTTCTTCTTATTTTTCTTGTTGTTGTTGTTCTTCCTCTTCTTTTGTTTTTTTGTTTTTGTCGTACCAGCACGTAAGGCAGGCAATAACGGTTCAGTTTTTTTTATCACCTTGACCCTTTTTTTTTTTTAAAGACCGCAGTCCCGTATTGGTGACAAAGCACTCAGATTCTAAGTAGTTTGTCCCCGAAACGGGACTGCGGCACTAAAAAAAGGGTCAGCTCATCGTCATAATCGACTCCGTGGTGACAGGACAAGCTCCAATGACCCCTAGGAGTGGGAGAATACCTGAGTACCTCAGGAAACGACCAGGCAAAACTAATGCACAGGGAAAATATAACTGAAACCGGAAATCTGCGCGCATGCGTATGTTACCGAATACATAGATGCGCTGTTGAACGAGTTGAACAGAACCTCGAGGGGAATGCATATATAATATGTATATAATATATATATATATTATGTACTGCCGATCGAAAAGCAAAATGAAACATATCGAAGAGAAAAAGTGTGACAAAGGAAAAAGGAAGAAAGACCAATACCACACGCAAGAGAGCTCTCAAGAAAAAGAACGGCACTTGCCGTCGGCACCAGAGCCCCGTCGATGGCGAGATGGGTCGATCGATGCGCGCCGCCATGAGTTGCTGTAGTAGACCTACAGCACCTCTCTCTCTGTTCGCAAAAGCGAGTGTGGGAGCTCCTCTGATGTCGCGGGGAAAATAAATGAATATGCCCCGTACGAAACAAGCCTTCCTACAAACAAGGAAAACCCGATAACACAAATTAGCTGGAAGAGTGGTTAGCACCGCCGCTTTTAACTCAACTACCTAGTCGACTAATAACTAGTTGGCGACTATATACACACACATAAAATATACCTCAGATGATCCTCAGCCTCGTCCGATCCATTTTTTGTCGGCGGATCTCTCCCGCCTCTGACCGTCTTTCCGCGCGGTTTCTTCGCCGGGGAGTACCCCCTCCACGCCTGAACCGCCCGGCGTCGGAGGATCCGCCTGCTCAGCGCCGTAGCGACCCCGCGAAGCCTTGACGTTGAGATCTACGAAGGAATCTCCGAAAATCCCTGCCCTGTCAGTGTTTCGGCACATGGTCTCTCGACAGGGTATATGCATTCGCGTGGTTCTCTCCGACACGTCCTCTCCGACCTCCGACCCATGGGGAGGGTCAACTACCCGGCCGGCGTCGCCATTGTGGGGGCCTGCGCGGGTGGCTGTATCTGGGACATCGATGGAACGCCCCGATAGCACATGCCACCCAGGCTTAGTTGGGAACTGACATCCTTAAGACGATATGCCGGGGATATACGAGAGAGATATCGCATTTCACCTACAGCCAGCAGTACTTATGACGGCCAGCAGCACTTACGGTGTGTGCGCTATATCGTACAGCGGCAGCTGCAGTGGAGCCGTGCTACGTGGCTGCGGAGATGTACAGCTACATACGGCAGTACTGCTACAGCAGCTGCTGTGACGGTACCCTTCTACGGAGCTGCGCCGTCGGCCATCGCGTACTCCCTGGGTTAGAAGCCAGTCACAACCGCCTTCTAGTAGTCGGCAAGTACTGGCAAGTAATCGTCAGCATTCTGCTAGTATGACTCAATGGCTTCATCTCACACTTCTCAGAGTCGAGGGCGGAGCACGCGCTCTCAATCTCTCGGCATCGAGTCTCCTCCTCCTCCTCCTCCTCCTCCTCCTCCTCCTCTACTTTGTGCTCCCCTTCACGCTGAGTCTGCGACGGGCGGCCGTCCAGACTACCGGCGTAGCCCCATGTATGTATATATCATACGTATATAATATTTTTTTACAGCGAACTCGCAGCCCTACACAGCGGTCCTTTACATTGCCGAGACAGAGTGGTGGTAGACGCATAGAATTCGTATACACAGACGTAAATCGTTTTTTTTTTTAATTATTATTGTAATAATAATTCCGCACCGCCGTGCAAAGACGCCGCCGCCGCCGCTGCTTCCACCTTTTGTGTTACGGTTCAGGTGGTGACGGCGTGTCCCGAGATCATGGTTCACGAGCGCGGGTCGAGCGGGAAGGAGGAGTTGCTCCTGCTCGCCTGCGACGGAGTGTGGGATGTGTTCGATGATCAAGATGCCGGGGAGTTCTTGATGTCAAGGCTAGACGGGCCTCTCACAGAGGTAGGGGGGGGGGGGGGTGGGGTGAGGGTGGGGTTGGGGCGGGGGATTGCGGGCGTGGTGTGATGGTGGTGGTGGTAGTGTGGGGTGGGATGGGGTGGGGTTGGCTGGGGGGGGGGGGGGGGCGGGGGAACATTGTGCGGAGCTGCGGAGAAAACCTGCTGGGCGCTGACGTGTCAGTATATAGCGGGGGACGGCGCGTGAAGCCAGGTCGAATCAGATCGCCGATGTCGCTGCTTTTGTCGCTGCTGTGTGTTGTCGCTGCTGCTGCTGTTGCTGCTGCTGCTGCTCGCGGCACGAGTACGGGCAGCGTTGCGCATGCATACCTATGCACGCACACGCACATACATGCCTTCGACGAAAGTTTTTTTTTTTTGTGTGTTTTTCGCTCATGCTGAGTCGGGTTGATTGGTTGCCTCATGCTGATTGCTAGTTGTTAATCGTTCAGTGGTCAGCTCTCAATGTTGGTGTTGCTCTATTGATTGATGCTTTTTGCTTGTTGCTTGATCACTGATGCTCATTGATTGATGATTGATGCTCGATGCTCCATGCTTTTGGTGTCCTTGATTCGCTATTCCGTTATTCATGACTACAGTAGCTTACATATGCACTTGTTCATGCTTTCGATGCCCAACGCTTGATGATGTTCGAAGCTCGGTGCGTAGTGCTTGATGCTTGATGATGAACTGTCCACTAACCCCCCCCCCCTGTCATATCGTTGTTTATTTTAGTCGTCGCTCATCGTTCACTGTCCAGTGACGAGGCTGCTGATGTATGATGTTCCTCTCATTCCCGAATGCTCGACGCTCTCCATGACTCAGGTAACCGGGGAGCACCTCGCCGTGGCGTGCGACGCCTTGGTCAACGAGTGCCTGCGACGCGGATCGACCGACAACATCACGGCCATGGCCATGTCTCTCGGCCCGGGGCCGCCCCCGCCGCCGTCAGCAGTCGGGGGCAGGGTTCTCTTTAGCGACGGACAGTAGGACAAAGAAAGGGAGTCGCGCGAATATGTGTCCCCGTGTTTGCTGGTTTCTCTTCGCCTTTTACGGTCCCGGGCAGGGGGTGGAGAGGGAGGGGGGGGGGGGGGGGGGGGGGGGGGTGGAGGGAAGGTTCTGAGTCGTGTCGGAGAAGATGCAGGTTTTTGGTTCTGCGAAGGATGCCAGTATTTTTTAGTCTGTGCGGACCAGTATCAGTATATGCTGCTGTTCCGTGGTCGTGTTGGCGAAAGCTGCTGCCAGTACCAATATGTTCGTGGCTGCTGTGTGGTGGGCGGCTGTGTCGTCTGAGCCCTGTGGTTTGATGTCTTTCGTTTGGCATTGGGCTATGTCTGCTTTTTTCCGCCGCTCTTTTCTTTTCTCTCTCTCTTCTCTCTCTCCAGGGGGCGGCGCGGGAGAGAGAGCGCTTTTTTCGCTGGTTTTTTTTTCCAAGAAACCCTTTTTACCGCTGCGAAATGTAACCTAGTCTAATTCCAAGTACCAAAAATGGACGGAAATATAAGGATCGTTTATACAGTGATACGAAGACCAAGCGGTCCTTGTATTTACGCCCAGAATGGTGGATTTATTCTCCAAAATCTGAGTGTGCTTCCAAACAGGATATTAACGCCTCCCAGGTATGGCTGTCCATGTTTTTTATTGCTCGTAGCGCGAAGATATGTTGGACGAGGGGATTCGAGGGCGGGGGGGGGGGTGGTGAGGGATGGGCAGGCATTTCATACGTGCCCCCGGGAGGGGGAAACATGCGGTAGTATAGGCTTATCATAATCTGGGGTTGACGAAGCTTTCTCGAGCGGTCTATGCGAAAGCGGGTTCCTGCTCAATCAGTGTCTGCTGCCGTTTTCTGCTCAAGCGGTTTCGGCTGAAGCAGTTCTACTCCAAGCAGGTTCTGCTCCTCCAAGCAGTTCCTGCTTAAAGCAGCTCCTGCTTCAAGAAGGTTCTGCTCCTCCGAGCAGTTCCGGCTCCAAGCAGGCCCAGCTCCACCCAGTTTCTGTTTCAAGCAGTTTATTATGCTAGGGTGGTTATGGCTCAAGCAGTGTCTGCTCGAGTCTGCTCGCCTGTTTCTGCTCGTACAGTAAACAAATCAGTTTATATATGGTCAAATATGTTCCTGCGAGAAACAGATGCCGCTCTATGAACCCCGGTGTCCGCTCAAAAATCAAGCGGTTTCTGCGAAGAGATCGGATTGTGGATAATGAAGAAAATGTCAGATACTTTGTTTTTTGACTGTTTGTTTTGGTTTTCTTCGTTTTCTTCATTTTCTGGCTCTTATGTTCGTACTCTATTGTGTGTGTGTGTGTGTGTGTGTGTTTTGCTGCATGTATGCATCCCACGTACACCATGTGCCGGTTGACACTTCTCAAAGTACGGTACGTAAGTAAGGCTGCAGTCCTTTCGGTAGTGCCAACTTTGTTTTCTTCTGCATGGCGGCATTATGAGGTAGCGACGTTGGCGGTCGATTTTTGGAACGACGATAAAATTTTTTCTTTTTTTTTCATGTACCCTCTTGAGCACAGCCAGCGCAAACTTGTATCAGTCAATCGTCGAAATATGCGCGTGCACCATATCGGTGTATCGCTGTGCTGCGCGCGTACCGTACAGTTGCTCAAGCGTTGTGTCCAGTTCGAGCATACAGCAGTAGGGAAATCCCCCACAAGACGGTCTGAGTAAGGAGGCGGTATCCCAATTTAAGGCCTTCAAACCTGCTTGGCGCGACTGGAGAATTGCACTCATAGTCTGGAATGAACAGGGCGGCTTCTCCCATGAAGGCGGTCATATCGCTCTTTCACACCACCGCCTTACTCCTGGGGGACCCCTACTGCTGTGCACCCAAATCCCAGCAGCCCAAAGTTGCGTCATGTGGCAGACGCTTGTCATCGTCCTTGCTTCAAAGCCGGCTTCGTTGCCTTGCCGTTCAGAGGTGTGGGAGGGGGTTTTGGGCAGCCGCATCTTCGACTCATGTTCTAGCTCCAGGATTCGGGGTTTCCATTAATTCCTCATAATTCTGCGCACACAGCTCTTCAGAGTGGGCTAGTGTGATGGTACTTCTTTGAATGGGGCTGGAAGCTCGGTTACTGCCTGGGTTCAGGTATTGGGATCGTATTTGTAGTACTCGGGAGGCGAATCTTACCAGCAGATGGAAAACCAGGGGTTTTCCCAGCGAGGCATGAGCCTTGCTCTTAGTCTGCGCGTGCACGAAGGGAATAAAGCTGCTCTTCTTGTTATCTCTAAGCAGACAACGCACGTGAGTACCAACGAGCACCGGCTTAGTAGGCGAACGTGTCGAGGGATACAAAGTGTCCCGACCTTGATCTTAACGGTACGGCATTTTTTTTTTTTTTTTTTTTTCTTGAAGTCGACCAATCAGCATACATACATACGAAGTACATTCTGTGCGATCGATCAATCAATACAATGCGCGACGCCGAGACAGGGTCAAAACCACATAATCAAACGGCGGTGGTATTAGTCCTAGCCTTTGGGCCTATCTCAACAACAGCAGCAGCAGCGTCATTGTTTTACATACGTATGTATTATTCATTTATTCCCCCCCCCTCAACCTATCGACCGACCACTGCCCCCTCCGATCGACCAATCAAATTGCAATGCAGTGTGCAACGCCGAGAGGCAGGGAGAAGGCCACAACAAACAGCACGCACTCGCAGTGCAGCCTTTGGGGCCATCAACACCCACAGCAGCAAACGCAGGCAGTGGTCGTGCCACCCGCTCGTGGACCTGAAGAACGGGCGAACACCTCCCTTCTTCGGCTCCTTCCCCCCCCCCTGTTGCAGTCACTTGCTTTATCCAGTACTCGGCCCCTCCGTGGGTACACACCCAGGCAGGCACAGGTAGCCGGGACCCCCCCCCCCCCCCCCCCGCCGCCCCCGCCGACGTGCACGATGTGGGCGTAAACGAAACCCTTCGGGACCCCCCCCCCCCCCGCCCGCCCTCGTAAAAATTGTGGGTATATAACAAATCTTCGTGGAGACTGGAGACATTTGACAATGTAGTGAACCCCATCATTAAGGTGTCGGCAACGTCTCCATCCGGTACACGCCCAATGCTGTGCTACATTGTTACAACAAATTACTTTTTTTTTACGCCCACATTGTGCAGGTGGGGGGGGGGGGGGGGGGCCGGGGGGGGGGGGGGGGGCGGGGATCCCGGCCGTCTGTGGCGACACTTTTTTAAACAATTGCAATTCCTATTTCCCAAGAAGGAGTGCTTGTCACCTACGTTTTTTTCGCGTCGGGGCAGCAAATCCCAGACCACTACGTGTACGTAAATCAAAACCGAAAATCTGACTGGATGATGAGCAAACTATAATCTTGAAGGGGAGATATTTTTTGCAACTGCAAAGCGTGATGTGCATATACAAAGTGCCGGGTTTTGCTCATCCCAGATGGTATGGTTTCGTCTCGTTCGCATGACCCTTTTGTTAGGGCTGCAGTCCCGTTTGGGGGACATTCCGCTCATATTCTGAGTAGTTTGTCCTCAAAACGGGATTGCAGCACTGAAAGGTTCAAGTTAAAGCATGCTGCGGTAGGGGGGGGGGGGGAGTCCTCGGTAGGAGAGATGTATACTCGATCTCATGCATGGCCGTTGTCGTATGACCATAGCAGACCCTCGCATCCCTACGATGCCGGGACGGAGCATGTCGGGTTTTCACCGACCAGGCAGACATTTGCTCGCACCAAGCGCGAAGCGCCGTGAGGTGTCCGGCGGGTCGCATGAAGGGTGAGCTGCATCCTACTAAGAACCGCCTTTAGAGGCGGATTATCTTGGATATAGATGACAGCTTTAATGAGTTAATTTGATTTCCGGTGTACCCACTTCCAGAGACATCAATGTGGGAGTACTATGTAACTGCCTCTCGGGGTGCCTTGCCATAAACACTACGTGATACGATCATTCCCCTTGTGCGGAGTAAAGGTTCTTCACCTCGCACGAATGATCTAACTTGACCACCAGCTGTGAATGCTGCGGGAGGGGGGGGGGGGGGGGGGGGGTACTCATTTTTTGCTTGCCTTAGTCATTTGACCATTGACCACGCATCCCTTCCGAGACGGAGCACCGTTCCTACTCCTAATAGAGACACCTCCAACAATTGAGCGCTCATTACGTTGTTTCCATAAATTACATAGAAACTTTTTGCTAATCTTATCCCCTTCCTGTTTGGCCTCCTGTGGCCACCATCTATCTCCTAGGATAGCGATCGTTTTCTCGCTGCTATTCAGTGTATCAAACTCCTCCATGTCACATTCGTCTATTTTCCTCATCTCCTCTTCTAACACATCCCGTTCCTCCTTGTATATTTCACATTCTCCTACTATGTGAGTTCTACTTTCTATTGCTTTGCCACACGGGCACATCTGTGCGTCTACTTCCTCCTCTTCCCGGCTACTGGGTGTACCTCTTTCTTCTTTCTGGCAGGTCCAGGTCTCCTACACGAAAGCGCAGTTTCAGCGTTTTCGCGAAGTCCATTGGGCCATGCAAATACGTTTTCATTCCTATTCCTTCCCTCAATCCCCCGTATCTCTCTAAGAGTTTTTCCGATTCCACCTTGTTTCTTAGCGCTAGCCTTTCCCTTCTTTCTACCCTTTCTTCTACTTCTGCCTGTACCTCCCAAACTTCCCGGTGGACATCATTTCTACTTGGTTTCCTCCCAGATCCTTCCATACTTTCTCAACTACGCCATCCCACTTTATTCCAGCTCGCCCTTTTGTTACTTTCTCCCATACAGCTCTATCAACTATGGCTGGCAACCTCTTTTTTGGCATGTTCCTTACTTTATATAGCCAGTTCAACTTTCTCATGTCTCTATTTGTCTTGAGTGGGCGCATTCCCAGTTCTGCTCTTAATACTGTATTACTAGTCGTACTTGAGCATCCTAGGATTTTTTTTTAGCTGCTGTCATTTGTGCTGTTTCCAACTGTTTTACGAGTTTCGCGTTCCCTTCCCATACTTCTCCTGCACATTCTAGCTTTGGTGCTATCACATTCATCAAGATACATATCTTAATCCTAGTGTCAAGGTTCGGGTCTGTTAGGATCGCATCCTCCATTCTTCAGCCGATGAGGGCCCGCCCCACTCGGCCGAGTGGCCACCACACTCCTTAGGGCAGTCTTCAGATGTCTACGTACTGTACCCGGTAGTATAGCGTTTCGCTTCGGCGACATGGCACTGTTAAGTGTACCAGGTAAGGCAGTATGGACCCAGGGACCGACTACTGCTAGCAGGTTGACGCCTTTGGCTCTGCTCTGGTCGCTCACACGAGGTGCTTGACGACATTACAAGCTCTTGTACTAGTTGCTGTTTGCCTCGCCGGATTGTCTTCTCGACGAAGAAGGGGCGAGGCGCTCATCAGAAAAGCAGGCGATAACGCCTGCCAGGTATGATGAGGGGACGATTGTTACAAACCATAACGCCGCAACAGGGGGAGAGGGGAAATACCATAACAGCACACCGCCATGAGATTGTTTGCCACCTCGGGTATGATACTCTGCGGCAAAAAAAAACAAACAAACGGAATTTGGTGTCCAAATTTGAGTGGCGTAAACGCGGTACTCGTAAGGAAAGCGGCCGCACCTTCCCCCACCGTGGCGCTATTCACGTAGGGACAGAGTAATCAGGACCAAATATGTTCAGCAAAAATACCGGAATATATAGGTTTTAGTATAAAGGGTGGGTCCTGATAGCTACGGCCCCCCGTGGTATTACGGGGGTCCATAGTTAACGGGACCAAATTTTGTTAGTAAAAAAAGGTAAATGTATAGGTTTTTATGTGTACCATAGGTCCTATTAACTGTGTACCCCCGTAATAGTATGGTTCGGTGCTGATTAACTGTGTACCCCCGTAATAGTTCCGTACCTACGAAGTACTTGGTACCTACGGGTTTGATGCTACTACAGCAGTAGTAGAGAAATACATTAATATTTGGTGCCCGCCGTTTTTCCTGGAACCCCGGCCCTGATCGACTTGCCCTTGTTTCACTTTTCCCTCGAAGAAAGTCATCCCTTTTTGTGGAGTGAGGTGCAGACAGTATGTACCTAACCGACTCTTTTACAGGAGAGAGCTCTTCAAATGAGGAGAGCATCTAAAGAGCAGCAGTGTGTGCTACCCCCCCCCCCCCCCCCCGCCCCCCCCCCGTTGGGTCGGCGTCGGTTGGCAACGACACTGTAAAACATGCCGCTCACTACGTGAGCTAGACATCCAGGGTACCGTTTTTTTTTTTTTTTTTTTTTTTTTTTTTTTTTGGCGGTCACCCACAGCTGGTCGTCTAGTTAGATCATTTGTGCGAAGTAAAGAACCTTTACTCTGCACAAGGGAATTGATCGTATCACGTAGTGTTCAAGGTAAGTCACCCAAGAGGCAGTTACATAGTACTCCCATTGCTGTCTCTGGAAGTGGCCACACCGGAAATTAAACTAACTCATTGAAGCTGTCATCCATATGCAAGTCCGCCTCACAAGCGGTTCTTAGCAGGATGCAGCTCACCCTTCATGCGACTCGCCGGACACCTCACGGCGCTTCGCGCTTGGTGCAAGCAATGTCTGCCTGGTCGGTGAAAACCCGACATGCTCCGTCCCGGCATTGTAGGGATGCGAGGGTCTATGGTCATACGACAACGGCCATGCATGAGATCGAGTGCATCTCCCTTATCGAGTACACCCCCCCCCCCCCCCCGCCATCCTATATACTTTCACCCACCTTGTACGTACGGTGTACCTGGTATATACATACGTAGTGACGTTTCTTTCATAGAAACGCTTGCGAGTGCATCCGTAAAACACACACACACACATCTTCCTGGTTCCCCAGGTATTTAAAACGAAGGGGGTTAAGGTCAGCGTACGGCCGTATACGGTTTCGACGCCCCGAAAGGTCCCGTCGTTCAGAGAGGGGAGAGAGTCTTATAAGGATTAATCACCCTGGGCTGGGTAATCGATCGATCATTTACCCCTATGGCTCAGCAGGTGATACCATCACGGCGGTAGCAAGCGCCGCTACGACGCACGAATGCACCCGTACGTAAGTGAGCAACCGACAAAATTCCTTAACGGAGGAGATTCATATCCCCCGGCGTGAATGCCTGCCTGGTCGGTGAAAACCCGGCGCGCTCCGTCCCGGCAATGTAGGCATGCGAGGGGTCGATGGTCACACAAAACGACGACGACGAACGACGGCCGTGCACGAACATGAGGGTATATATATATTTTTTTTCCTGACCGCAGGTGAGATTCTCGGGTGTGGACAGCCGCCGGTTGTGATACGTACAGGGGTTGCAATTTTTGGGCCAAAGGTTTCTGACCGATTGAGCTCTTCAAGCGAGGAACTACCGGTTAGTAAAAATATTTTTGCTGTTTTTTTTTTTTTTTTTTTGTTTTCAGGACGGGGGCAATGGAATTTTTGAGCAGTCTGGTAGCGCGAAGCGAGGTTCTTGGAGGGAGGTGATGTTTCGGGTGAGATATTGAGAGCTCCTGATGTGAGGGGACTCAGAAATTTCTGCCGCACCCCTACCGCGGGACGAGTCATATAAATATGGCACGATAACTGTACTACTACTTGTGGCAAAATGTTAAGAGACGTTAAGACACCCTCATGAAGACCAGGCGGTCCTTATATCTACGACCAGATCGGCACCAGGTACCAATCTGTCCCTACATATGAGGCACGTTTGGACTGAGTAGTGAACGGGCAGAGTGGCGGTCGTTTTTATTACGGGGGTCCATGGTTAATACAGGACCTATGGTGTACACGAAAGCCAATATATATTTGTCTATTTTTACTAACAATATTTGGTCGTATTTACTGTTATAGGTCCCCCGTATTCGGACTATCGTGTTGACCCTTTCGGGGCAAACACTACGGTCAGTCCCGTTTGGGGGGGACAAGCACTCTAATCCCAAGTAGTTTTCCTCCCTAAGGGTCAACAGCGCCTATCACGGGGGTCCCTAGTACATAGGACCAAATATTATCGGTAAAAATAGGTAAATATATAGGTTTTTATGTATGCCGTACGTCCTATTAACTATGGACCCCCCGTAATAGATGTCTCGGTCGGTTTTGCTCCTGCGAACCACACCGCTTTGAGGTGAGGTACACCGAGCTCCTCATGCGACGAGCACAGGGAAAGTAAGGCACCGTCCCTAAAGAAGCAGTGGCTCCGGAGCGAGTTTCTCTGGCTCTTCGGTACCGTAGCTCCTCATGCGAATGAGCAGCTCAGAAAAAAAATAGGGCACTGTCTGTGATACTGCACTTACACCTCTACCCGCCAGGAAAAGCAACAGCTACCTACTATATTAGTGGTATGACCCAAGGCTCGACGCCTCGGTGCGCCCCGAACCTTGATTGAGCACACGCTTGGGCTTGCAAGGAGGGGGGACGAGGGGGGGGGTGTACTCGATAGGAGAGATGTACTCGATCTCACGCATTGCCGTAGTCGTATGACCATAGACCCTCGCATTCCTACAATGCCGGGACGGAGCATGTCGGGTTTTTACCGACCAGGCAGACGTTGCTTGCACCAAGCGCGAAGCGCCGTGAGGTGTCCGGCGAGTCGCATGAAGGGTGAGTTGCATCCTACTAAGAACCGCTTGTGAGGCGGACTTGCATATGGATGACAGCTTCAATGAGTTGATGGGGGGGGGGGGGGGCTGATTTCGGTTTATTTGCAGAATTCAGCATTTATCGCTTCCCACAACACAGACAATCCCCAAGCCGTACATACCCTAATATCCCAAGCTGACTATTACGGGGGTCAGTAGTTAACGGGACCAAATTTTGTTGGTAAAAATAGGTAAATATATAGGTTTTATGTTTACCATAGGTCCTGTTAACTATGGACCCCCGTAATAGGCACTAATGGCAGTGATTTGGGCTTGGTTCTCTTCCAGGGCAGTCTGTAGTTCCCCATGGCCAAGGACAGCCGTGTCCATGCTCCGGTCTTTGTTGTACACGAAGCATGCACTTCGAGAGATTGTGTGCCATGTTTTTTTTGGGGGGGGGGTCTGAAAAGGGCGTTGTTTGTGATACTTGTTATTGGCCTCTTGTACGTCCCTCCCGCAAAAAAAAAAAAAAACAGAAGGACAGCGTTATACTGGTACGTTGTACAGGTATGTAGGAAAACCCCACCAAAAAAAAAAAAACGTGTTTTTTCTCCACCTTCGAGGCTGTTCCCTTTAAGACAGGGAAAATGCCGTGACTTTTGGAAGACCCGTGACACTTGAAGACCACGACCTTGAAAAAATCATGACACTAAAACACCATCACATTGATTGAAAGACCGTGACAGTCCACGACCGTGGCATTCAAAAATGGCCACGACAAAAAAAAAAAAAACACGACATTTGAAGACCACGACCTTAAAAAAACCACGGTCTGTCTCAAGAAGACCGTGACATTACACACGTCCGTGACGCCAAAACGACCGACGACTGTTCAAGACCATGGCAACCAAAAAGGACTTTTCAAAAACGAAAAGAACGTTTAACGTCGCTTTCCACACGAAACTAAGAAGAGGAAGGGTTGAGAGCTCGGAGGCGGGGGGGGGTCGGAAGTCAGCTTGGCGTCGACATCGGCGTATTTCTTCAGAGCGCTCTCCTCGTGCTGCACCAGACGCTGTTCCAGAACCTATTTGTCAGTATTTGTTGTAATATGCATAAGCAGCGAAGAAAATGAGCGGCAAGCAGTGGCGGCGAGGAAGGGAGGGGGGGGGGGGGGGGGGGGGGGGGGGGGAGTCGTCTAAGCATAAAATATTATTAAAGGAAAGTGGTGGCGGCAAGGAAAAGAGGAGGGGGAGGGGTTGTTCATGTATAAAATATTCTTGATGGTAAAGTGGTGGCGGCGAGGAAAGGAGGGAGGGGGGGGTTATTCAAGTATAAAACAGTATTTACGGTAAGTTGTGGCGGCAAGGAATGGAGCGGGGGGGGGGGGGGGGGGGGGGGGGGGGGGGGGGGGGGGGGGGGGGGGGGGGGGGGGCGTTCAAGTATAACATATTATTAATCACATGCGGTGGCGCCGACGAAAGGAGGGAGGGGGGGGGGGGGGGGGGGGGGGGGGGGGGGGGGGGGGGGGGGGGGGGGGCGGTAACATATTATTAGGGGGGGGGGGGGGGGGGGGGGGGCGTACTCATTTGTTGTTTGCCTTAGTCATTTGACCATTGACCACGCATCCCTTTCGAAACGGAGCACCGTTCCTACTCCTAATAGAGACACCTCCAACAATTGGGCGCTCATTACGTTGTTTCCATAAATTACATAGAAACTTTTTGCTAATCTTATCCTCTTCCTGCTTGGCCTCCTGTGGCCACCATCTATCTCCTAGGATAGCGATCGTTTTCTCGCTGCTGTTCAGAGTATCAAACTCCTCCATGTCACATTCGTCTATTTTCCTCATCTCCTCTTCTAACACATCCCGTTCCTCCTTGTATATTTCACAGTCTCCTACTATGTGAGTTCTACTCTCTATTGCTTTGCCACACGGGCACATCTGTGCGTCTGCTTCCTCCTCCTCCCGGCTACTGGTGTACCTCTTTCTTCTTTCTGGCAGGTCCAGGGGGGGGGGGGGGGGGGGGGGGGGGGGGGGGTCGCTTAGGTGTAAAACAATACTACTGTAATGGCAAATGGTGGTGGTGGTGAGGAGAGGAAGGGGGGGGGGGTGAGCGGGGGGGGAGGGGCGTCGGGGGTGACAGGGGGGGGGGGGGGGGGGGGGGGGTGCACTCATTTTTTGCATACCTTACGTAGTCATTTGACCATTTCTACTCCCAATGGAGACACGTCCTTGCGGTTTTTTTCACATGCATACCTAGCAGTGCATGCCCGGCAGGAAACGTTTTGCTATTCTTACTCCCTTCCTGTGAGGGGGCAGGGGGAGGCGGCGTACTCATTTGTTGCCCGCCTTAATAATACCCTGGTGAGTCATTTGACCGTTGACCACGGGAGGTATTCGTTAGGTTTGGTGCGTTGCGACGCGCGGTGTCGGCGAACGGCGGAGTCGCGGGGGAGGGGCTCTCCTCAAAAACTGACGAGGTTGTGGGGGGCTGTGTGTTGTTGTTGTTGTTGTTGTTGCAGGTGTTGTCACATCAGCTCTTGTCCGAAATATTAAGCCCGTGGTCACAGGAAAGGCCTCCAGAAAACGGGAGTGGAAGAACGCCTCCACAGCAGGAAAAAAAAGTACGAGTCGAATCAAATAATACCAAAAGCTAGGCAGATACACATCCTAAGCTGAAAACAACACATCGTACACCTCAAGCAGGAAAAAAAGAAAGAAAGAAGTAACAATCCTTGCACCGGTTGCAACCTCATCCAGGGGGGGTGTCTCTAGGCCCCACTCGGGAGAGAGTATTTTAGCGTCGTACCTCAACCCCCCCCCCCCCCCCAAACAAAAATATAATCGTATTTGGCTGGCGCAGCGTAAGAAGTACTCCCGTGACGATTTGTTGCAGGTGTGGTCCTCGCGCGTACTATTAATAGAGTCGATGGTTTCAATTATCACCGAATGCACCCACATTTATATATATATATATATATTATGTACTCGTGTGTGGGGTATTTTTCTCGCATAGAAGTATATTATTATACGGCCGAAAAGTCGCGAGAGCGCGAGCTAGCAAAAGAAATCGACGAAAGCCGACGAGCACAGTGTGGGAATGCCGATAGAAGTTCCAACAAAAGTCTGAAGGGGATGACCTTTACTCCCTATGCCTTTCCTCATCCGTCAAGTCTGCAACCAAATGACGAAAATTCAATTCATCCCAACTGTGTTCACATCAGTGGTTTACAACGCCATCCATGCGGTGAATAACCGAACAATAGTTCACGGAATGGGGGGGTGTTTTGTTTTCGTTTTTTTTTTTTTTTTTTTTTCGCAGGTCGACCGCGACATTTTTTTTTTGTTTTCTTTACCAAAGGTTCAAATTTCTGGGGCGAAGCGGTCCACACACGCATACACCACGGAGCATAGAAAACGTACCGGTAGCAAATGGGCTCTGAACTATCAACCCTTTTTTTAGGAGTGCAGTCCCGTTTGGGAGACAAATCACTTGGATTTAGAGTAGTTTGTCCCCAGAAAGGGGACTGCAGCACTATTATACTGCTGCGATATTATGTACAGTGGTAGTGTCGGGCTATAGAAGTGGTCGCGAGCGTGAGATAGCCCGGAGTGTCAAAGCCCTGAACCTGCCGCACAAGACACTCCCGGGGGTCTTAAGTTTCTCTCGGTAAATAAGACAGCCAGCTGCGTTAAGGCTCTTGTAAGGACGCAAGGAATGTTCTTACTAATAGGACAGACCTCCCTGAAAGACAGGATGAACCGTAGGATTGGGTTTTTTACCATCACGGGGGTCCATAGTTGAGAGGACCTACGGTACACACAAAAACCTATATATTTACCTATTTTCACTAACAATACTTAATCCTATTTACTATGGCCCCCGCTATAGCAGTATACTAGACTATCCTATTGCTATAACGGGGGACCATAGTAAATAGGACCAAGTATTGTTGGTAAAAATAGGGAAATATATAGGTTTTTGTGTGTACCGTAGGTCCTATTTACTATGGCCCCCCCCGTAATAGGAAATGTCCTCGGTCAAGTGCACTTACCCGTCTATATGGCGGGTTGATGGAAGGGAGCAGAGCGGGCTTGGTACCTCGAATCAAGCCCCTATCGAATCACTCTCAAACTGCCCCCCTTTTCTGTCGTCACGGACGGGAGAAAGACGAAAACAGAAGAAGAAAAAAGTCTCCTGAACGACAGAAAAAGCTGCCGCCTTCCAATCCGGTTCTAGCATTCCGCTTCCCTCACCACGGTACTCGGGGGTTGAAAAGGGCTAAGTTGAGCCCTACGGTCGCATGGCCTTCAAACATTTCTTCAAACGATCCCAACTACTGCTGTAGGTCTTCATGCATAGACAGCAGTACAGGCCGGGTCAAGCCTACCGCCCCAAATTCTTTGAGAGTCCAATGTCCACGCCGTTTCTGGGGGGGAACCAAAAACTTTCGAAATTTTGGCACCTGCGTTCTACTAATATGAGCCCCTGCCGACCCGTGAACGGTCGAGTTTTTTTTTTTGGTACTTTTTGTTTTCGTAAGATATCCCGGTTTTTTTTCTTTTTTTTTTTTTTTTTTTTTTTTGGGGGGGGGGGAAGGTTTTGGGTCTGAAGGGATCCCAAAGTTTTGGGCGAAGAAGAAAAAAAACTGAACAAGAAAAACGTTCGTCAATGGCTCGACAGGGGCTTACAGAACACGTGTGCAAAAGTTCAGGGTTAAAAACGGCGCGAGCATCCGGGACCTTTGTGCGGTAAGCGGTGCGAATTTCGGCATCGCCCTGCAGTTACTTAGTTCTTGTGAATAACCGGTTTCGGGCGTTAAAAAGTGCCTGATATTGATCATGCGCAGTCACACATTCGAATATTTGCGCGAAACTTTGTACAAGCATGCCTTGGACCACCCGGGAGCGGATCGTTTAGAAAAAAAAAACTCCGCAAATAAATAAATATATATTCCTACGGAAACACTTGGTTAGTATTGACCTCTTTGACGGCCTGTGATTGGTCGAGTCATATTTTCGGCGGTAGCGCCAGTCCCAGGTCTTAAGAAAAAAAAACTGGCTGTGTTACTCTCTTCCATTGTTTATGGCGGTCAGTACGATACCAAATACCGCACGCGACAAAAATATAATATTTGAGTTTCTATTGCATGCGGCATTCGTGGGTGACGGAATTTTGGGAGACATGCCTGAACCAGCTCGTATCCGTATCCTGAACATGGTCTGCGACGCGAAAAGAAAAAAATCGAATACCGCATATACATACCACGCGTACAGACCGCCTAATCTTGGATCTGAAAACGCCTGCGAGATATTGTAAAACCATGCCTCTTTATTTTTTCTAATTTTCCTGCCTTTCGTCACAAACAACCGTAACCGGTGTTGAGTACATACTTCGTATCTAGAGAGACTCCCAACCTCAGCAGGTCTTCGACGCTCCCAACATGGGGTCTTCAAACCTACTGTTGAGTGGGGGAGAAAGTCTTCAACACTCCTTCCTGCCAGTAGGTACTTCAACACTCCTGACAGTAGGTCTTCAACCCTCTCTAGCAGCAGGCTTTCACGTAGGAGTACCTGTATCCTGAACATGGCCTCCGAGCAGAAAATCTCGAACTCCTCCTCCGCATTGGCGTCGTTGTCTCTCTGATTTCGCTGAAACGCGGCCTGCTTCTTGGCCAGCGCGCTCGTCTCTTCGTTCAAGCGGGAGTTGATAATATTGGCGCGTTCCTGTCCCGCGCAAACAGGGGGGCTTGTCATTAGGCGGTGAGGAGGGGGGGGGGGGGGGTACTCACTTCCATGCATGGCCGTAGTCGTATGACCATAGACCTTCACATCCCTACAATGTGATGAGGGGGCGGGGGGGCGGTCAACCCGGAAGTGTTGAATATTGTACGATATAGTAGGAGTTGTAGTAGAGGGGGAGGGGGAGGGGGAGGGGAGGGGTGAGGGGAGGGGAAGGGTTGAGCAGGAATCGAACAGGGGGAGGGGGCGCGCGCGGGGGGGGGGGTGTACTGGAAAGGGAACGGGAAGTGAAGGGGGGAGGGGAGAGGGGGGGGGGGGGGTGACGATGGACGAGCTAAATATATATATATATATATATATCCCTTCCATCTAATCATACTTGGCCGTGATCCTTGCGATCTTCTGTTCAACAATTAGAAATG